>OZ023322.1:28154986-28233818 GCA_964007375.1 Ophion obscuratus | reverse complement strand
ACTTTCGCCGCTGTATGTTGCGATAAGGCGCTTGCGGTACCCTCTCTCGTAGCTCTTTTCCCCAATTTCCTCTTCAGTTTCCCTTCCTCCGTCTCGGCCGCTCTGAATGCGTATGGCTCGACTTTTGCAAGTTTATAATGACCCACCTGTTTTCCTGGCGCCGCATATACGCTAGGCTGCCCGGAGTCTACATATACGCCACCGAGAATTCGCACTTTCACGGATGGATTAAACGCGTTGGACGTGTTACGTGGCAAAATGAAAGCGCAAAGAACGCACTCTCGTTCGTTAACCGACCAATAGTGAGATAGGCGACTGCTCAGTCGCGCTCTTTTTTAAATGTATACTTACAAGGAACATTCCTCAGATGACACCTTTCGATTTGTTGAAATTTGGATATGTTATAAAGCACCGAAAAGTAAGCGATACGTATTTTTTTTTATCGGCGGAGAAACGGTTTTGGGGGGTGAAACGAACCCTCGAGAATAGGGGTGTGTTTGCGTTTTTCGTCGATAACGTTATCGTTCTAGTCTCCAATGTATAGTGCTCGAATAAATAAACATTGTTGCAATTTGAATGTTTTTAATATCTCGTACCGTTAAAACGTTATCGACGAAAAACGAAAAACATCCCCATTTTTGAGGGTGCGTTTCAGTCCTTAAAATCGTTTTTCCGCCGATAAAAAAAAACACGTATTGCTTACTTTTCGGTGCTTTATAACATATCCAAATTTCAACAAAATCGAAGGCTGTCACCTGAGAGATGTTCCTTGTTGGAGAAATTTATGATGTTTACAAGCTAATTTTAACTATAGTTTAGATTTTCCTGGCAATAATATTTTATAGTTACTGTTACTTTATTATATATTTTAGTATATTTTATAGTTACTGTTACTTTATTATATATTTTAGTATATTTTATAGTTACTATAGTTTTATTATATATTTTAGTATTTTTCATAGTTACTGTTACTTATTTTATAGTTACTTATAGTTACTGACAAAAGTATAGTAGTTTATCGATATTTTAGCAGATGCGTGAATTATGTACGTTTGGTAACCGCAATCACTAATCTTACTAGCACACGTTTATTTTTCGATGCTGTATAGAATAGTAGGTTTCCATAGGATGGATATTCCCTGACAGTATCAAAAATATACTCTGACAAGATTCTAATAGTGAACAGGACTGACATATTCAAGGTGTCCTGTTACATAATTCTGCAATCTATAGATCAGATCATAGCCTACTATATACTGAAATTTCAGTTTAGTAAAAGTCCCACAGTGTACATCGTTCTTGAACTTTCAAAAGCGTTTATTCTTTAAATTATATTGTTTAAATTCGCTTCCATGATATCTAAAGAACTATTGAACGGATTTCGCTCGAATTTTTATGGTGTAGTCAGCACATCTATGGTTCTCATCTGAACCAGAATTCTTCTGATATCTGCCATAGTTTATCCATGCCATGACTTTTAAAACCGTGCCATAAACTCAATTTTCGTTTATTTCGTTCCGACAATAGCCTGAGGTCTACAAATTAAAATGCCGTTTGATTTTTTATTTTTGAGATGAGCAAAACATCCGGAATCGTGGCAGCCGTCAACCAACTTTTTTTACACATGAGTGTCTTCCGACAGGTGTGAAGTGGATTCAACTCGTTATTTTTGTTTGATAAAATTCCGAGGGACTGTGATGTATTAATAAATGTGTGGTAAAAATTTAAAGATAGTGGGTTTTAATGATCCATCAAAAAAAAAAAAATGCCAAAAATACGAGAAAAAAATTCTATCACATGGGCTATTTTCATGAATTTTTTTTTGTAGGTTTACATTATCGGTAATGATATAAAAGTTGTTACACTTAATCAATACACTTTCGAATATATTTATACATATTTCGAAATAAATCAATAAAATTTATTAATTTAATTAAGTCACGATTTATAGACGAAAATGGTAGTTAAAAAATGTACTAAAAAAATTGTAGGCCTGCGCTGTTCAATCCGAAACGTAAAAATCAAACGGTTTTTGTTTCCGTATGTTAATGGCTATAGCACATATCATACGATTTTTGATATACGCAAAATTAACAAAACGGCGGACATTTTTCGAAAAAAAAACACGTTTTTTTCACCGTTTTTGGAAAAAAAATAGTAAATACCAAAATTTTAAAAATCCTTGATATGCGCTATAGCTATAGTTGTAAGGAATATGTGGTTGAAAATTTCATAAGGATCGGTTCAGTAGTTTCGAAGATTTGATCAACAAGCCGTCGAAAAACGTTGTTTCGAGAAAAACGCGTTTAAAGTTTGTTTGGGTTACATAAATACATAAAAAACATTTTTCAATATATTTCGAAAGTGTATTCATTAAGTGTAACAACTTTTATATCAATATCAATATCTATAATATAAACCGATTTAAAAAAATCATAAAAATAGCCTTTTTTAGCGTCTAAAGTAAGAAGACCCCTTAATAAACTATAGGGAATTTTACTTCTCCCTCTTTTACCATGGACATTTCTGTAAGCAGCAGACTTTTTTCTCCGTGCTTAGAAATAATCGGAGGTAATCGATGGAATTTTCGTTTGCACTTCTCGATTTCTCTCTTCGATAGATCGCGCAATTGGCCAGTTCGCTTCTACGCTGGTCTTTGATAAATGTCGTATTCGATTAGGTCAAAATTCGCACAGGCGGAATTTCATATGTTGCCAAGACTGATCAACTTTGAGCGTCGTCGTTATTGTTCAAGCGTAATTAATCGATATATATAGGACGTCGTCGAGAGGTTTGATTCGTATTTGATTTTCCCAAGTGTCGAACACACAGCCGCGTGCTTTATTCCTCGGAGGGACGTAACGTCATAATCTTTTATGAACTTACCGGTAGCAGACGAAGTCGTGGGTTGATAGGGCGCCCCGCCTGGACCAGCAGGCTGTCCCCCTGGTGTGGTCGGTGCACCACCATGAGATGTCGGTATTCCCCGATGGGGTTGCGAGTGCGCCGCTGTTGTATGAGCGTGGGAGTACGATTGGGTTAGCGAATGAAGTGGCTCGTGAAAAACGTAAGCGGGATAACCCTCGGCTCGTTGTTGAAGGCAGCTACCGCCCATCGAGCCACCGAGGCTCCCTGACATCGAACTGCAAGCGGAAAAAAATATTTTTATGTAGAAAGATATTTTGTCGAATTGTTATTAGCTATTTTGGATGTACAAACGGGTATTTTAATGTTAATCTTGTGTTGATAAATTGATATATTCGTGTAAACGTGTATAATTATTAATAATAGCCATATTGTAGGTTGGCGACCGATTTCTTGCAATATGCCATACATGAATGTTATTTGGAGATTAGTTTTATTTGAATTAAATTTTGACGATTTTCGAACATAGGAGTTTGATTAATTTGCTTATACAGTCGAACCTCGATGTAAGGAATCTCTAGGGAAGTTCGTGATATCGAGTTTTCGTTATATTGAAGTTTTGTTATATCGAAGTCGTATTCCTTAAAAAGTTGTTTTAAAAATATATATATATATATATATATATATATTAGTACTATAATATACGGATATTTTTAAAAGAAAGAAAGGTTTAAATTAGAGGAATTTTTACAAACAATTAGCAATTAGAGTAGAGCAATTAGAGTGCAATTAGCAATTAGTAGTAATAGTAGAGCAATTAGAGTTAATAGTAGAGCAATTGCTAATTGCAATTGCTCTACTATTAATTGCAATTAGCAATTAATAGTAGAGCAATTAGAGTGCAATTAGCAATTAGAGTATATTATTATGTGGTTTTATCAAAGTTTCGGGTGTTTATCGGAAGGGAATAGACAAATCTTCGTCATATCGAGGATTTCGTTATATCGAGGTTCGACTGTACCATATATATTTATTAATCATATCTATTTTGTAGATAAATACAAATGTATTTTATACGTATATTTGACTTTCTTATACATATAATATCCAAAGGACACATTGTCCTATTGGAGCAAAAAAGTTGGAATTTAGAATGGAAATAAAGTTACCGAGCAAAAACTTCCAAAACCTGTTCAAAGTAACCCCATTTCACTACTCTTTCTACAGCTACGCGCTCACGACGTGGCATTCGTGTCTGAGCTCAGTGTTACCAGTTACGAAGAACTAAATTGCGTGTTTGCCACATTTCAGCTTGGTTAATAACTTATTCGCGATGTAGATAAACAAAAAAGATTAATAACATTTCTAAACAGCCAGTTACATGCATTACACATATTTATTAGCTGAAATTTATTTATTTTACGTAACCGAAAATTTGATTATTCGGGGTTGGCAGCCGTTACAGGTGCCCGTGTTTAAGGGGCTATACCAGTGTGACACTTTCAAAAAATCGATTTTTTTGCCTTTTTCGACAGTTTATACTTTCAATAATATCCTGTAAAAATTTCAAGGCCTTATCTTTAATCATGTTATCTAGCAAAAATCGATAGTTAAATCTTCAAACGCGTTTTTCCCGAAATGAGATTTTTCAAATTTGCTGACATTGTAACTCAAGGAGCAATTATCCGATTGACTTGAAATTTGAATTGAGTACTCTTGAATATATTTACTCCACAATGACGTAGGATATTTTTGATTGGATGAAAATTGACGATTTGGCATTGAAAAACAACGACCATTTTATAGGCAAGGAAACAGACTTTTTTTCATAACGACGCCATTTTGTTAGATTTCGATATTTCTCGAAAATCCTACGTCATTGTACAGGAAATACCTTCCAGTTTAACGACATTTTTTCCTTTTTCGGTTTCAGCTACTCAATCGGCCGGAATCATGTCAGCAGTGGAGGAACATTTTTTTTTGGCGCCTCCGAAGGCAGCGCATGAGTCGCTTGGATCGCAATATTTTTCTATGAAAAAATTATATAATATAGGTCAAATATAGCCAAATATATTCTTAATTTTCCGAAACAGTTGATTGAGTACTTTTCTTCCAAAAAATTCCCGAAAATCGCCCAAATTTTCACCGTTCCTACTGGTATAGCCTCTTAAGGAGGTTGGAGCGATTCAGTCAAGTCAAATGACGGTTTATTCATTTTTTTTTCAATGAACCTCAAAAAAATGCATACGAGGTACAGATTTGTTCTCTGTATGCTAATTTTTTTAAATATATAATTAAAGGGCAAAATTATGCATTTTAATATTTTTATTACGTAAAGTAGAAAAACTTTTGTGTTACTACCAACTTGAAAAAGTATAACATTATCGATGATTATTATGAAAAAACTACGACAACGAATGTTGTATACAATTCACAATGAAATTTTGAGTAATTTATAATTATGCCTTTTCATATTTACGTCACGAGATTATTGGCCCATGGTTTACGATGGGCAAGATGAGGATTTTTTGCTCTAAATGTTTACAAAGGTTCAGTTTGCGTTAATCCGTTGTTAGAAATGGTTTATCTTGGTGCTAAATAACAAAAAAAAATACATAACCTTTGGTGTGAAAGTCTTGCTCATCTAACCGCACGTTAAATTACATACATTAAACTATTTTTTATCTCTGGTGTTTGGTGGTGAAAAAAAATTCCAAAAATTCGTAAAGTATTACTATAGTCGAAACAATAACATGATTTTTTTTATTAAATTTAACCTTGGCTTGTGACTAACGCTCCAACCTTCTTGAGGGTAGGGTCGGGGTTTCAGCGTGAAAAAAAAAACACTTTTTTGCGATTTTTTTTCATCTATATGGATAGAGTAAATTTATTGAAACCTTTTGTACATTGTTAAGTGTCATTTCAAGAACATTCCGCGAAATTTGTACGCGAGAATATCCACAAACAAGCCGGTGCCACGTTTTTTTCTCGAAACCACTTTTTCAAAGTCCGTGTTCACTGCCATATGAAAACTACATGACCGATTTATTTCAAACTTGGTACACACTTTCTACATATAAAATACCGCCCCCCAACGGTTAGTTTGAGATTTTTTTCACATTTAGGAGGTTTTCCACCCCAAAAATGGCGGAATTTTTCGTCAAAAATAGCAATTTTTACTTTGCATGACCACCAAAAATTTAGAAATGAAAAAAAAATTATCAAAGACCCTTGTGGGGGAGGATTTGATGATACTTTGACTAAATTTCAATGGTACTTGATGTCAGATAATTTCTAGCTGAGATACAGTGAACACCGCAAATCGTGTTTTTCCAAAGGTGTTCTTGGAAAAGCTTTGTCACCGGCTTGTTTGTGGATATTTTCGCGTACAAACTTCATGGAATGTTCTTGAAATGACACTTAACAATGCACAAAAGGTTTCAATAAGTTTCAATAAATGTACTCTATCCATATAGCTGAAAAAAAATCGCAAAAAAGTGTTTTTTTTTCACGCTGAAACCCCATACCCTCCCCTTAAGCGTATGCGTTCGCCGTTTGCCGCTTGGCCCGCAAAGGCCCCGAGCAGCCTCCTAAGCAGCGGTATTGTTGGTAACGAGGTTAGTTCGTGTAATGTCGGTTTACCTGTAAGTGTCGGGCATCGTGGCGATTGGCTGTGGTATCGACGAGTACATGGCGTTGAAACCGGCGTTCAACGGTATTCTCGGCGTTGCCGCGCCCGCAGGAGCCGGCGCCGTTCCACTTCCGCCTCCACCGTTCACAACCTGATCAACGGCGGTTCTCCTCTGAGTTCGCAGTTTCTCCTCCCTGCGCCACTTTGCCCTACGATTGCTGAACCATACCTGGAGAGACAACGGGCACATAGGGATTTCTCCCGTTGTAAGAAGGCTACGCCTTCCGGGCTGTGGATCGAGCGCGGGGACGCGACACTTGAGTGACGGTCGACGCGATGCATTTTCAATCACATTCGCAACCGTGCACTTTCACTCTCGCTGCATGCTTGCGCCACGGACGGGAAGGTTCGGGTTTTTTGTTTGGTACGACTTATCAGACGGGGCGAAGTTCATTCCATTTGGCGTTCGATCATTTGATTTACGGACAGTTGGAGACATCGGTACTTCGGTCGACTTCAATTTATTTATGCTGCTGGAATTTGCGTCATTGGAATGCAGCCATAAATCGCTCGCTTGAAGGCGTCAGGGAGTTTGAAAAAGTGGCCAAAAAGGACGAGGTTTTGTTTCGACATCTGTACCATTCGAGGAGCTGGCGAACAAAACCGCACTTGTCCACATTGGGTCCATTTTATTTTTCGTTTGCCTCGAGCACAATTTTATTTGCTCCTAAAATATTTTGCATCAAATCTGGCTCTGAACACCGCAAAATTGGTTGAAAAATGCCTTTTCGAGCAGAAACGGACTGGTCGATGACTGGCTGGATGGAAAATTAGTAACGGATGAACAAAGTGATGACGATGATGACATTGAATGCGATTGTTGTGAGCCTGACATAAGAAACCATTAAAAATAACCATAACAAATAAAATAACCATAACCAATAACAAACCAATTTATATTCAATTCAAGGAATCTGTTTTATTTGGTAAAGGGGAATGTGCAAAATAACAATAAAAAAAAACAAATGGTGGTTGGTATTTTTCTTAAACTAAAGCCAGGTCCAGGCTTACATTTTGATAGAGCCTTCATATGAAGGCTCTTATAACACATTAATATCAAAATATTATTATATATGAATATTAATATATTTTTATATTAATTATATATTAATAACATTATGTTAATATTATATTAATATTATATATTATATAATATTATAATTTGTTAATATAGAATATATATCAAAGTTTAAATATATAAAACCTCTATAATATATATTACAGGTTGAAATTCGAAATCATCCCTTTTTGGTTATTTTGGTTTACGACCTCTACTATCAAAAAGTAATTCATGGACAAGACCTGTTCTGTTCGCCAGCTCCTCATTTCGAGGGTCCATCCGATGGGCAATTCTCGGCCGGTGGTAAATATTAATGATTTTTTTTTCAAAGGCTCGAAATTATGCCGGATTAACACGACAAACGTGTTTGCATACACATTCGACGATTTTTAACACGAATTCAGCAGTTTGGGGAAATTTAATCGTCAATTCGTGGTCAGGGGGTAAAAATACATCGATAATGCCAAACCATCGACAAGGCCAAATATGAGTATTATCATTCAATCGCTGTTCATTTCTTCTCAATTTCGATTTAAAACTCCGCTCGGCGCGCATTTTTTTTCGAAATCGTTTTGTCTAAAAACTGCCACTTCTTAACAACTTTTATATCATTATCTACAATATAAACTTATCAAAAAAATTCATGAAAAAAGCCTTTTTTTAGCGTTTAAAGTGAGAAGACCCCTTAAACCCGTTTTTTCCACTGATAAAGAAAGCATGTCCAATTGTTTTCGATGCTCAGTCACCTACATGAGTTTCAATAAAACCGAAGTCTTCACTTAAGTGAATTTCCTCGTAAGAAGTCAGCACACAAAAAACCCAACTTTGCTGCACTCGATCATCGATGATTTGACTGAAGCGGTTAGGCCACTCTAGAGGCCGAAAGGCTTTTTGGGGATTTTTTTTTTCAGAAAAACTACATAATAAATCGAGATTACTCAGACAATTTTCCACCGATTCACTTGAAATGTTGAATATATCTTGAAAAATACATTGTCTATGGGGACGTGGGATTTTTTTTTATTATACTCCATAGTTCATTTGTTATTAACAATTATCTGACGATTTTAGGCAAATTTTTCACTTTCCAAAAATTTGCCAAAAAAATCGTCGAATAATTGTTAATAACAAATGACTTATGCAATATTAAAAAATCCTCGTACTTCCATAGACAATGTATTTTTCAAGATATATTCGAAATTTCAAGTGAATCGGTTGAAAATTGTCTGAGTTATGTTTCCGGCCAAATTAAAAAATGCAGTTTTGAGATAAACGCTGCACAGCCGCCATATTGAAATTAATCGCTTCAAAAAAATTATTGTATACAGTCACTCGTACGTATGATAAGCACCCTTTTTTGTAATCTCGATTTATTATGTAGTTTTTCTGAGAAAAAAAAAATGCGATCGCATCACATCCGCTGCAAGTAGAACAGCCCTACATTGGTCAGGCGCCGACACGATGACAACTTTGTCAGGCGTTAATCCGGGAAATTCGACCTGCTCTCGCCATCGTGCCACGCGTCTTCCGTCAGTCACAAACAGCGACGAAAAGCGAAATACTTGCTAAAAATCTCCCAACATCTGCTGACGGATAAAATATGAAAAATGGCGTAAAAATGAGTCGAGGGGTTGAAGGCGGTGAAAAGCTTTTGAAAAGCTTCAGCGACAAAAGAAAGTACCAGCCCTTGAATTTTCCCGACAGGGCTGTAGGTATTTGCCCACTTCGCCCTCCCCCCCCCCCTCCTCTCTCTCTCTTGAGCCGCCTCTTTTCGCGACGTTAGCTTTCGGCCATTTCGTCAGAGATTCCTCGATGATAATCGGGCAACACGGGGTAGCGCCTGGTGGTGAATCGGCAAGTAGTTGTATATACATACATATACAGATATCCCCACATACAAAATATCCCGCATAGCGGTGTATATACGTATAGGCAGGAGGTAGAAAACCGGGAATGGCCAATCAGAGGGCAACCTCCCCGGGGACGGGACGGGTTGCCATGGTTGCGTCCGAACCCTCTTAGGCTTTCTGCTCGATCCCTCACTCGAGCGACTGCTCGCAGCAACCATCGTCCCTCTTTCTCCCTGCCTCCCCCTCCTCTGCTCCCCTCGACCCCCTTCTCCCTCCCTCCCTCTTGCCCTTTGCCATCCAGCGTGTCTACCTCACTTTCATCTATACCGAAGGCCATCATCTGTTCTCCCTCGCTCCCGATGTTCCTCTCGCGTACCACCCTCCCTGGACCCTCTCACTCGAGACGTAAGACGCTATATCTATAAGCACACGACGTGGATATTCTCGCGCACCATGCACGAGACTGTATCTCTTCCTTGTGTGCGTGTATCCATCCTCGTGGACTCGCCTATAACTATAACGGTAAACGGATTCGGAAGGGCGACTGTGTACAGGTATAGCGTATAATAATACGAACTGTACAACCTGGTCCTATCGGCAAACCTCGCAGTAGCGTAAACCCTGCGTTGTTCTCTCTCGGTCTCTTTGTCTCTCGGGCTTCGTCCCTCTCGCGTACTCTCTTCCAACCCCCCTCATCTTTTATGATACTTGTATATCTATGGATCTTGCTTCTCTCTCTCTCTCTCTCTCTCTCTCTCTCTCTCTCTCCCGGTTTCCTGCACTTAGCAAGATCAATACCAGCCAACGAGGCTTGAAAACATGCGTCAACATGGTCTTGCACTGTTTGTACGTCCACATAACGCTACGGTTCGACCCACAGCTACCAGTGGCTCCAATACTGCCCGTTGGATGCACTCCTACCCCTCTCTCTCTCTCTCCCTCTCCCTCTCGCTCTCTATCTATCTACCTCTTCCTCTCCTACTCGCACCTTCAGCCTGTTCGCTTCCCGTGTGGAACAACGTGTCCACCAGCACACTTCGAAAGCTCCCGATGTCCATCGCTCCGAAACTCTCGCGGGAGCAGACCGCGTATATACATGGCTAGATGCACTTTACATCCCGCGTGTGATATGCAACCGTCGACTCGCGGGCGAGAGAACTCTGCGTCCAAACAATGTCCAACAAGGCTGCGCACATATTAGCTCGCATACCGCGCGCGCGTCACCTCTCTCTCTCTCTCTCTCTCTCTCTCTCTCGCTCTCTCTCACACACAAGCGGATCTCACTCGCCATATTAATAAAAAGAATTACGCTTTCGCGGACTACGTACATACGAACCACCTTCAACCGCGCAAAATTCGCTCATACTTTTCAAGCGTTTTTCCAGTACCAACCGTGCGGCAGGTATTCGACGAAATGGATTACTCGAACGCGTTTAGTTCCGGGTCGTTTCGGGTTTTTATTTATCTCTTTTTCAATTATTCTTCGATCAACGAGTGATCGTTTCCGCTATTCGCTAATCCTATGACGATTATCGATAGCGTGTATCATGATTTTTTAAAACGCCGAGAGGAGGATTGATCGTCAATTGATATTGAACTCAATGGGATGTGGAGTGCGTCCGAGAATTAAATATTTGAACAACGTATTCTTGATGGGGTAAGAACTTGCGACTTGAGGCACGATTAATCGCAGAGTAACTTTGCGATGATAAGATTCTCCAGTGGATTCGGTAAATTTTCGACAGCTTCTGATGATCGGGAATCGTACACATACATATATAGGGTGTCTCAAAATGACCTGACATTTTAATTTATTAATAAAACGTATTGTTTATTTGAAAAGTACGGATATTTGTATTTTAATATAAGGTACAAACATGGAGGTTATGTGTGAAGCACAATATCCGATGAATGGCCGCCTCGTCCCTGTTTGCAAACGTTCCCTCTTTTGACGAAATTTTCAATAACATTTTGGCACAATTGCGGACTAATTTCATTAATAGTGCGCCCAATTTCTTCCTTGAGCTCCGGAATGGTCTGTGGATCATTGGCATCCACTTTTCCTTTCAGAGAAGCCCGAAGAAAGAAGTCCAACGGCGTGAAATGGCACGATCTTGGGGGCCAATTCACATCGCCGCGGCGCGAAACGACCATGAAACTTCGTCTGCAATAACTGCTTTGTTTCGCCCGCAGTGTGGCAAATTGCGCCATCTTGTTGAAAGAATATGTCTTCCACGTCCATGCCGTTTATGCCATTTATCGGATATTGTGTTCCACACATAACCTCCATGTTTTTACTTTATATTGAAATAAGCATATTTGCACTTTTCAAATAAATAACACGTTTTGTTAATAAGCTAAAATTAATAATAAGCACCAAGGGTGTCCCAGAACGGAATGGGTTTCCTGAAATGGGAGACTGGGGGTGAAATTCTGAATCGATTGATATAAGCATGTGTAGGTCTGAGATCAACCCATGAATTATTATTAATTTTTTAAAGGCGGGCCAATCAGGTGCTTCGACGGTCGGCCCATCTGATTGGCCCGCTTTTAAAAAATTAATAATAATTCATGGGTTGATCTGAGACCTACACATGCTTATATCAATCGACTCAGAATTTCATCCCCAACCCCCCCATTTCAGGGAACGCATTCAGTTCTGGGACACCCGGTATATCTGCCATGAAGTTTATATACACGAGTCGCCGGAAGGGTGCCAAGGGAGGGCGCGGTTCCGCAACTCACGTAGTTTAAACGTTTCACGGATAATGAAAGGTCGCGGAGTCGAGGGGCGCTTTTAACCCCCGAGGCGCGAATAGAACGCGGAAGGAGGAGTCAAAGAAGAAGAAGAAGAAGCGGCGAAGGAAGACGACGAAGAAGAGCCAGCAATTGAAGTTGAAGGAGGGCGACCGCAAGGGGGATGATACTCGCTCGACATATACGTGCACGTTGAGAAGTACGAGGGGGCCAGGAGGGGCTCGGGAAGGAGGGAGAGATCCCGAGATCGTGGAGACACACCGCATTCGCGCCTCACATTCACACTCACCTGGATACGTGCCTCAGGCAATCCAATCTTCTCGGCGAGACGTTCACGGGCAAACACGTCCGGGTAATGTGTCCGATCGAATTCTGTAACGTACAAGGTTGCAACAAGTGCTCGTTATTAGTTTCGTCGCCCTTCTAACCCAACAACCACAACTTTACCGAGAGACATTTCATCCCGGAAGTTCACCAAAAGATTTTTCCCAACTTTTGCCAACTTGCCACGCTTTTCTGTTGTAAATTTTGCAAAAACAAAACTAACTTTGGAAAGGGTGAACGTTTTTCTGGAGTTTTTTTCACCGATATTTGGAAGAATTGATTTTTGTCAACTTTTGCCACTTGCCACGATTTTTCGTTCTAAATAATGCAAAAAAAAACTGTTTTTGAGAGAACGAACGTTTTTTGCAGTTTTTTTCTACCGATATTTGGAAGAATTTATTTTTGTCAACTTTTGCCAACTTGCCACGATTTTTTGTTCTAAATATTGCAAAAAAAATAACTTTGGAGAGAATGAACGTTTTTTTGTAGGTTTTTTTCCACTGACATTTGGGAGAATTCATTTTTCCCAATTTTTGCCCACGTGCCACGATTTTTCGTTCTAAATATTGAAAAAAAAAACAACTTTGGAGAGGATGAACGCCTTTCTAAAGTTTTTTTTCACCGCCATTTGGAAGAATTGATTTTTGTTAATTTTTGCCAATTTGCCACGATTTTTCATTCCAAATTTTGCAAAAAGACAGACGTTGGAAAGGGTGAACGTTTTTCTGATTTTTTTTTTCATCGGTATTTGGAAGAATTGATTTTCGTCAACTTTTGCCAACTTGCCACGATGTTTCGTTCTAAATTTCGCAAAAAAAAACGACTGCTGAGGATGAACGTTTTTTTCTGAGTTTTTTCACTGACATTTGGAAGCATCAATATTTCCAAACCTTTGCCAACTTAACACGCTCTTTCGTTCCAAATTTTACACAAAAAGGACAACTTTGGAGAGGATGAACGTTTTCCTGGTTTTTTTTTCACCGACATTTGGAAGAATTTATTTTTGTCGACTTTTTTTCATTTTGCCACGTTTTTTCGTTCTAAATTTTGCAGAAAAAAAATACTTTGGAGAGGACGAACGTTTTTTTGGATTTTTTTTCACTGATACTTTTGGGGGCGAGTTACGGAGATGTATTTTTTGTGGCGATTTGGTGGCGAGTTTTTTTTTATAAGCAATCTCAACTATGACTCTGAGCCGATGGCGTTTGGAGAGTTCGGGAGGAAGGCAAAGATTTGTACTTTTTTTTCTTCAGATTTTTGCATTTTGGAAGGATCGATCAAATGTACAGAGAATTATGCGGATCGTCTCGAAATTTTGAAGGAAAGAAGAGGGTGTTGCCGAATTGCTCTTCGACCTTTTTTTCACACATTTTGCAACGAAATTTCTGAAAGAGGAGAAGGTATTCTCAACAACTTTATATTTGTACTCGAAAAAATCAATTACTTTTATCGAAGAAATACAAATATATTTTTTGGTGTACATTTTTTGGGCAACCCCCTCCGTTAAACAGATTTATCACAAAATTTCCGGAATTATTGTGACAAAAAATAAATTTACTGAATATCTTCAGCATGGAACTTTTCTTTCGTTCAAATAAATTGATAGCTTTCAAAATCTTTACCACTTTATTTGCCTTTTGCGAAAGATTGTTAAAAATATTTGTATTAATTTGCTTAAAAGTCCAATAGTTTTCAGTTGAAAATAAAAAAGTTTTATTATTTTTTAATAAATAAATTGTTTTTTATTTCATGTATAAACATAACTGAGTTAAAAATAATATGATAAATAATTTAATAGCAATTTGAAATGAATAATAAAATGTAATCAAAGGATAGAATATTAAATATATAACAGTTTTGAAAACCTCTCGTTAATTCGTTCCTACAGTCAAAAAATAAAATGATGTTAACTTTCACTTGTACAACCGACAACTCAAATCTTTCGATACCACAGAAAAAACATTTTTTGCATACGTTTATGTAAGCGTGAACGCAAATCTGCATTATCATCGTTTTTCCACCCGTTTCCTCCGTAAACTTAAAAATGCAAAGGTCCAAGAATCAAACACCAACCTTTCTCCAGACTATCGATCTGTTCGTTGGAAAATGACGTGCGATTGCGTTGAAGTTTTCTCTTGAGCCTGAGCCGAACCTGAGAGTCCTCGTCGCCCGACGAATTGTGCTCGGAATTCCCGTCGGACGTTGTCTCCTGTTGATGCGACAACAAAGAAACCGTATCTGTAACAGAAAATAGATTCCCCGTTCGTGCATCATGACAACAATACGAGGTCTTATCATCCGACGTATAATTAAAATAAGTGATTAAAAAAAAATCTTCTTTCAACCCTGAAAATCATTAATCACTCTTTTTTTATTTCAAACTTCTATAAATCTGCATAAAAAATATCCGAAAACATCGATAAATCCATTTCGCAAAAATAAAGGTAGTAGAATAAAAATAAGTGAGTTAATAAACAACGTTTAAATAAGTGTACTCATAATTCAAGAACAACAATCTCCTTACCAGGATTATCTTTCATAATGATCATTATTATTTATGACAATAATCAGCTTTTATAGTTATAATAATTACTTCATCAAGGAAAATTATCAAATAAATAAATAGTTCGCAAAACTTTCTGAGCACGTACGAAATAGTCTCAATAAATATTTATTCCTCGCTCGAGCGAGGCTCTGTAGGGATGACCGAGGGCGTAAAACATAAACTTGGGAGAAAAAAATATACAAGCTTGCTCGTATATTTGTATTGTAAAGGCTCACTCCACAAAATATTGATCCTCAACGTTTTTTCTTTCTTTTTTCGGTCATTCAAAGTGACCAAGAACGTGGCGCTTTCTGATGATGGCCGATTATATATATATATATATATATATATATATATATATATATATATATATATATCGATTATATATATATATATATATATATATATATATATATATATATATATATATATATATTAGTGTGGCCCAAATTTGAGCCCTATTTTTTCCTTTTTCTCATGATCAAATTATCTTCTTTAAAGAAAAAAAAAAATTGTCGCGACATCTGCAAGCGATCAAAAAATATGTAGAGGTCGCTCAATCCTCCCAAAAATTCAAGTATTCATTAAAAAACCAATTCTTTTTTTTCGTTCACTTCTCACCCACGCATTTTACGCTTTATAATTTTACAATTAAGCTCGCGAAAGCTCTAGCCGGCCAATGAATACTTAGTGGTCGCTCAAGAGCTTCGAAATTCCCAATTGCCGCGATTTTTTTTTCCTCTCACCCATAAATGTAACACTTTGTAAAATTTCTAAAACATTCAATCCTTTTTTTCTTTAGAAACGGATTTTTTCAATTTACCTCACACTTCTAACCCGATAAAACGGGGGACCTATAATTTTGTTTACGGACAAGAGCTTTAAAGAATTATTTGACGAAAACAAAGATTATAATTCTTGGGTTATCAGTGTGAGGTAACTTTGAAATATCTGTTTCTAAAGAAAAACGATTAATTGTTTTGAAAATATTTACAAAGCGTCAAATTTATGAGTGAGATGAGTAGAAAAATTGGCGTAAATTGGACATTTCGAAGGTCTTGAGCGATCACTAAATATTCATTGACCGGGTAAAGCCTTCACGAGGTCAGTTTAAAAATTATAAAGCGTAAAATTCATGGCTGAGACGTAAACGAAAAAAAAAGAATTGGTTTTTTTAATGAATACTGGAATTTTTGGGAGGATTGAGCGACGTCTAAATATTTTTTGACCGCTCGACAAGATTTCGCGATAATTTTTTTTGTTCTTCCAAGAAGATAATTGGATAGTGAAAAAAGGGGCAAAAATTGAGCTCAAATTTGGGCCACTCATATATATATATATATATATATATATATATATATATATATATATATATATATATATATATATATATATGTATGTATATATGTATGTGTGTGTGTGTGTATATATATATATATATATATATATATATATATATATATATATATATATATATAAAATAGCGTTCCCTGTGCATTGCTCTGCTCAAAAGGAGACTTGAATATCCGCAGTTGCAAATAGGATGAGAGAGTAGCTTCACGCAACCCTCAGAATTTCATATACCTATGCATGCATAACACATATATGTATCAATGTACGTGTATAGTACGACTATTCGCACACATACGAATCCTACAGTGTACGAGAGCTGTCTGTCAATCCCCTCTTTGCCCCTTGCCACCCCCCCCCGCCCCCCGAGCTGCGACCATCCCCAGGCCTCTCGGTAGGGCGGGCGTGCGCGATTACCTTCCGCCTCCGCGCACCGAACCCTCGCCGTTCCCGTAACGCGTTTCTCTCGGCTATCCCTTCGGTCCTTCCGTCTGTCCGTTTCATCGTTCTATCGTCATCCTATCACGCTCGTCGGTCCATCCGCGTTCGTCAGCTGCTCGCCCTCACTCTCTAGCTATATAAATACACATACACATACGGATGTCCAGTGCTGAAGGACAGAATGACGTGCCACTTGTGACCGTCCGCGGCACATCGTGCAAGTTACGCCCGTCTGTGTGTACACTCGATTCTGATTCCCTCTTGGAAGAGCCTTCGGCACTTTCCGTCAGGATGTGCTGGACCCAGCATGTATAGAGGGTGTCTCAAAATGACCTGACGTTTTAAATTGCGCGCCATTTTTGTTGTGGCGAACGCGGAGTATCAGGGTAGAGCCACCAAAGAGTACGCAGTGCTTTTAATTGTTTTCTTTTTTCTCGCGTTGGCAACATCACCTAATCTGTGAGTGGCTCATGTCATGTCACGGCGTTGGACAACAACTCGCTTGGTTGAGGTGTTTATTTCCAATTTTATGACTAATAATAGATTGTCAATGTGTTTGATCTTATTGTTCAACAATTTTGAAGACGTTTTCTAAGGTTTGCGATTAACTGGCGCCCAGCGAATGTTATTGTACTTGAAATTTGTGATCGAAATTTTGTTTTTATCGACAGGTTCAAAGGTCAAATCGAGAGGTCAAATTTGCTGATATGTAACTCAAAGAGCAATTATCCGATTGACTTGAGATTTGAACTGAGTACTCTTGAATATATTTACTCTAAAATAACGTAGGATATTTTTGAATGGATGAAAATTGACGATTTGGCATTGAAAAAAACGACCATTTTATAGGCAAGAAAACAGACTTTTTTCACAGCTACGCCATTTTGTTAGATTTTGATATTTTTCGAAAATCCTACGTCATCGTACAGGAAATACCTTCCAGTTTAGCGACATTTTTTCCTTTGTCGGTTTCAGGTACTCAATCGGCCGGAAGCATGTCAGCTGTGGAGGAACTTTTTTTTTCGCGCCTCCGAAGGCAGCGCATAAGTCGCTTGGATATCAATATTTTTCTACGCAAAAATTATGTAATATAGGTCAAATGTAGCCAAATATATTCTTAATTTTCCGAAATATTTAATTGAATACTTTTCTTCCAAAAAAATTCCCGAACATCACCCAAATTTTCAGCGTTCACACTGGTATAGCCCCTTAAGATTTATATTTAAAATAAAGTTCCTAAATGACCGAAGCTTAATTCGAATAAAAAGTACACTCTGTATTATCAAAACTGCTTTCTTTAGAAATCAAAGTTTACAAAGTGCGTACTCTTTGCTGGCTTTACCCTAATCTTTGACGACTGGCATCAGGAACTATCGGATTATCGGATCGGAAGTACAGGACATTATCGGATATTGTGTTCCACACATAATCTCCATGTTTGTACCTTATATTGAAATAAAAATATTCGCACTTTTCAAATAAACAATGCGTTTTATTAATAAATTTGAATGTCAGTTCATGTTTGGACACCCTGTATATCTATGTGTATGCTTGTGTGGCGACCATGTGTATGGTTCGTTCGACTCTAACTGTCCCTCACTCCTACTCCTCTTCATTCTATGTATCTTGCCGAGACGGAGGGTTGAATCCGAGGCGCAACGATTCCCTTCAGCCCTTCGCTATATATGTCCTCGCCGACGAAATACCCTCGTAGCTTCCTCATACGCGCGCGCGATCGTCCGGACTGTGTTCGCATACATGTATGCAATACGCGGGGTGGTTTAGAGACACCGAGCAGTCCATCGATTCTCTCGCTGGGTCGCGCAGTCATACCGCACGGCCAAAGTACAAGCTATTGGCATCGCGTGAACAAAAATAGCGAGAGAGAAAGAGAGAGAGAGAGAGAGAGAGAGAGAGAGAGAGAGCGAGAGAGAGAGACATAGAGAGAGAGAGAGAGAGAAAGCGACAACGCGTCAAGCGTAATCTGCCTATTGAAGGCAGACGTAGTCCACAACCGCATCTGTATCCGTCATCTGCGAGCCAATCTGCGCCGCAATCTGAGCCGCTTGGTCGATTTCGAGTGATCCTATTATGGGTTTGGGAGAGCGGGTGTGGAAGAGAGGACAGCGAAAGAGAGGGGAGAGAGAGAGAGAGAGAACGATCAAGAGAAAAATAGCAATTCAGTCGGTAAAGTAAAATAGGTCTCTCCCTTCCTCTCTCCCCTTCGCTCTCCTCCAGTGTCTCTCCTCTTCCCTCTCTCTCTCTCTCTCTCTCTCTCTCTCTCTCTCTCTCTCTCTCTCCTCTCTCTCCTCTCTCTTCTCTCTCTCTCTCTCTCTCTCTCTCTCTCTCTCTCTCTCTCTCTCTCTCTCCTCTCTCTCTCTCTCTCTCTCTCTCTCTCTCTCTCTCTCTCTCTCGCCCCCTCCCTCTTTATTATTATTTTTCCATCATTGCCAAAATGTCCCTAGTGCACTATACTACTCGTGGTTCTCCGGGAAAAGCGAAACTCTCGAAAAAAATGCAGACGCGCATAGCTCCCTAGCAATCCCGAAGCCACCCAAGCTAGGAACGTGAAAAAAGAAAAAAAAATCGGCCCTCGCACCTTCTGGGAGAGCAGTCGTGCACGCCCATGTAGCATGGACAGGGGAATCCCGACAGACGTGACCCGATTCGACGTAGACTATCCGCGACAGAATGCAAAGTCCTTTGCGGCTTGGTCGATGCAGATGATAGTAGCATGACGTTGGAGTAGTTGACGACACCGTCAGGACTAGAAATGTATACCGGCTACGCGGGGATACGATCAATTGAAGGATTACGAGCGCGCGACTGTAGTTTTTGCATTCTGTTGTTTCATGGCAAAAATGAAGTTTATGTAGAGGACGAGAAATGCAAAAAAAAAACAAGGGTGAAATTCTCCGTGCGTGAATGGCAAATTTTTAGTCCTGCGATAACTTTCAACTTTCATCATCACAAAGATATAAATATATATGTGACTTATTGTTAGTGTTATTACAGGAGAAGCATCATATATCGGATACCTTTTTCGGAAAACTTTTGGTTGCCTAGCAACAACAATGGCGTAACAGCGAACTGATGTTACTTTTCGCCAGCGTGCAAAAATATTGTTTTGCGATAAAAAGTGTTGTTTTCATTGAAGTAAGTCCAAATAATTTATATTTGTGTTATTTTTTATGAACCATAGCATTTATTTTAGGTAACAAATATATGATGTTGGCAAATATAGCAATGTGTATAAAAATTTTACTGTACATATTCGGTCATGTCAAATCTTAATATCGGATAAATTAATCGAGCCTAACATTGGATATCCGTTGGTGCCAAAATGTACCTACCTAATCACAGGTTAAACAATAAACGTTTCATTTTATATTAACATAGTCTCCTAATATCGGATGTAAGAAAAACTGAGTTTGGGCCCTTATCTGATTATAGGCATTGTTTTTGAAAGTGTTTTTTGTAGTTTTTTGTGAAACAATCTAGCTCAAAGTATTAAAATGTGTAAAATAATTACTAGAGTCTTGTTGTTCCTGACATGTAAATCATAAAATCGTAATATTTGAAGATCTTAGCAATTGTTTACTTCCTTTTTTCAACTTCAAACAAAAGTTTTCGATATATGGTTCCTTTCTCCTACCATAAAAAATATCACTATTAGTATAAAAGTATTATTATTTCCATAAAGGTTTATATTATTAAAAATATTAATAATAACAATAATCATATGAATCTATATGGCATCAATAATATTTTATTATTAGATTATTATATATAATTATTGATGATTATTATTATCATAAAGATAAGCCACCAGCTTCCACCCTCCGGAAGACTAATGTTAATTATTATTAATTAATGTTATTAAGTATATATATATATAATATTATATTATTATATTATCCATAATAATAATATTATTAGGAATATATTTTATTAACTAATGATTAATGTCTTCGTGATTAAATCTGCCGATCATAAATCCTCCAACATTCATTTTCACACCTACACCAAAGCTGACGAACACTTTTTTTCTTTTTCGAGCTTTTTATAAAACTCTCCATTTTCGTAACTGCGTTACGAAGAAATAATTGACTGTAAGGGATGATGGGAGAATTTACGGTATGTAGCTTACCGGATCGTTTGAGCAACGAATCGTCGCGGCCGTGGAGCTGTCCACCGGGCAAAAGCGACTGTCCGGAGCCGGGTGTCGCCGCCGACGGTATCCCGCTCGCTAAGGGATGATGAGACGGGGTCGCGGAGTACCACGCCGGTGGCCAACCGGTCGCCTGCCCGTTGAACATTCTCAGCTTGTCGTAAACACTCTCGGCGCCCTGATGAGCCTGCACCGCCGCGGCCTGTTGCTCCTTCTGCGACGCCAGATTTCTCAGTACCCTGTTTATCGAGGATACCTGCGGCAAAAATAAAAGGAAACGCGTCAGATTTTTTTTTGTTCCCTCGTCAGATGCAACACAACCCTGTCGAGCTTAGTCGCGAATTCAATATAGATGACTTATCGTTCCGTAGCATGTCTCTCAGAGCGGAAAAAGAAAACCCAACGCTGTGGTGACTAGAGTGACGCGAGACAGTATGGAAAAAAACAAAATTATCGGAAAAATCGTCCTTAGCTTCTTGAAATGATTTTAAAAAAGGACGAATTCATTTTTGGAATTTTTTAATTGATAACATTTATAAAAAAAAAAATGAAAGACTTTTGAAAAATGCAGAGATACTGCTTATCATCACGGGATGTATAGAAAAAGTGCATACTGTATATGTACAGGGTATCCTGTTATGCATGGATAATCCTGCAACTGTCGATAGGTCAGATCATGTCCCACTATATGCTGAAATTTTAGTTCAGTAAAAGTCCCACGATTTTCGAAACAAAAATCATCTGCTTTTGGTTCTTTGCATGCCATTTCTACAAATGATAATTTTTTCACCGGGTTTTAAAAAAAATACTCTTGGTTATTAGTTTCATCTAGAAAAGTCTTCTTTACAGCCTTAAATGTTAAGGAAACTTTATGAAAAAAGATCTTATGCAGAATTTTCATACAAACCATCTTGAACATCTGACTTTGATAGCCTGCGGTGTAAAAAAAAATGTACTACGCATATCGTGCCAATTACTTCAAAAAGTTGCTTAGTTATTGTCGATTCAATTCATTTGTAAAAATCGCATGCGAAATACCAAACGCAGATGACTTTTTTCAAAAAATTAAAAAAAAACGCGAAAACCGTGGGACTTTTACTAAACTGAAATTCGAGGTTTACTAAACTGAAATTCTAGTCGATAGGTCAGACATGATCTGACCTATTGTATCTGACGATTGTAAGTTGGCCATGTGTTTTTCGGTCTTGCGCGGAGACTGTCGAGGCCTCCTCGAAAAAATATAGCGTATTTTTGTGACGAGTAGTATTTACCACAAAAAATTGAGCATTCTGAAGAAAAAATGAAAATCCCATTTTCAACACAGCAGGCAAAAGATAATTTTGCCATTCGGATTACATTCCGAATACGAAACACTCCGGAAAAACGTTGTGTAGCTCGTCATCAAGAAAAACATTATCAACAATTTACTTTAAAGTAGATAAATGGAAATCAATAATTAAAAAAAAAGGTTATTCAGGAGTATTTTGTATTCGAAATTTCATTATCTTTATTCTGCGGTACTCAACGTGAAAATTCAATTGTTTTCCAGAATGCTCAATTATTTCTGGCATATACTACTGATCACAAATATGCGCTGTATTTTTTTTTTTTCGAAGAGGACTTCAGAAATCATGGAGTATTATATTTTTCTCAGTCGAGAAATTTTCGCGCACAGACCCCATTAAAAAATATGACCACCTTGTGATTTTATATATACAGTACGAATTTTAACTGATCGATCAGTGAGGCAAGATCCTGCAGATACACCTTTGTTTTTCAAGTACACCGAAGTCGAAAAAAAAACGAAGTATGCACGCATTGTACAGGGCCAAGCAAAGGAGAGATGGGCCGAGAGGTATTTTCTTTTGACAAAAAAAAGGAGAATCTCTGCCGGCATATTTGAGACTGACAACGACAATGACGTTCATCCAGAGGGTTGTCTATATTTGAAGCACACACACACACACACACACACACACACACACACACACACACACACACACACACACACACACACACACACACACACACACACACACACACACACACCTACACACACACACGCACGCACACACACACATACACGCACACACACACAAACACGCACACACACAAACGCGCGCACGCGCGCGCGCGCGCGCGCACACACACACACACACACACACACACACACCTACACACATACACATACCACACACACACACACACACACACACACACACACACACACACACACACACACACACACACACACACACACACACACACACACACACACACACACACACACACACACACACACCTACACACGCGCGCGCGCACACATATTTATATATGTATATATATAATCACAAGGGCTGATATTCTACAACATCGTACATACATTCGTAAAATGGTGTACGTGAAAAGAAAAGTATCCGCAGAGTCGTCTTCGCAGTCGTCCCCGTTGACGTCGTTGCGTCTCGCGGGAACGTTCAAGGGAGCCCGGATGAAAGGACACCGCCATCCAATTATTACATAAAATGCTTTCCCTTCTCTTCCCGTTGTACTTCCTCCCCCCTGAACCCCTGCTTTTGCTCGTTCTATCTCTCTGTCTCGCTTCCTCGCTCTCACAACACCCTCGCTATTTCCTGCTGTACCAGAACACGAGTTAACGTTTCCACGGTCGATCTATACGTGTAGTACACGCGGAAAGAAGGAACCTCGCAGAATCGGCCGAGGTACCGTGCACGACGAGAGGCAACCAGTGGCCGATCTTGAAACTTATAACGAGCCGGGGCGCGACGAGACGTATGGAAACAGACGTAACAGCACGGTTTTTCGACTTTACCATCTTGTTCTTTCGCTCGTTTCCGCATTTCCGCGAGATATACGCCGATAAGTGTTCAACACTGCTGGGAGGAGAGAGAAATGGTTGTTTGTCTTCTTTTTGGTTTTTGGGATGTATTTCATTATTTCACCTTTTTGATTGCCGTATCGAGTAGAGCCGTGCAAAGTTACCGGGAGCAAGTCATCCTCGTGTCAATTGGGTTGGCAAAAATCGAAAGAGTAATCAGGGGATGGTTTTCGGTGGATCCCGCAATTTAGTTAATTTTTGGATGTTTTATTTTTCATCGAAATGCTAGAGACACGTTTTTTCTTATCGGCGGAATAACAGTTTTAAGGGGTGAAATTTGCCCTCAAAGTTGGACACCCTCAGAGTGACTTTTGCACTTTTGCATATTTCTAAATTTTTGGAAAGTGCAAAATTTGCCTAAAAAGTCGTCAGATAATTGTTAATAACAAATGAACTATGCAATATAAAAAAATCTACGTACTTCCATAGACAATGTATTTTTCAAGATATATTTAACATTTCAAGTGAATCGGTCGAAAATTGTCTGAGTTATGTTTCCAGCCAACTTAAAAAATGCAGTTTTGAGATAAACGCTGCACAGCCGCCATTTTGAAACGAATCGCTTCAAAAAAATTATTGTATATAGTCACTGATATGTATGATAAACACTTTTTTTGTAATCTCGATTTATTTTGTCGTTTTTCCGAAAAAAAAATCCCAAAAAGCCTATTTTTTGGCCTTTAGAGTGGCCTAGCCCCTTAAGCTATCAAGCGAATTTTTTTAATTATTCGCCATAAGCATTACTCTCGAATTAGTTGTATTCGGATATCTGCTTATGTTCTTATTTGGTCATCGCTCAACACTTGTTCTTCGATGAATTAAAATTCTGACAGATGCATACAAAACAATTTTAAATAATTTTTTAACACAAAATATGAGGTTCCGTCTACCCATGACGTCACTTCTGTTTGATTTCCTCCACATCAACGACCTGCTTTTAAAAAATTCAAATTTCGTCTTTTATTGTGGTGTTGAAGTTTGCATCGTTGGAATCCAACGAAAGTTCATCTGAATTTCTGAAATTTCTTCATTCTTATTGTGGTCTATAATTTGTCTTGAAAGATTTGGTTCGTGGACCTTTAATCAGTCGGCGAAACAAATGTGGGCAATAGCACAAAAAGTAACTTTCTTTGCGTTCCAATGATGCAAACTACAACATCATCTTTACTTGCCTAAGCTCTTCCACGCACCCTCTCATTTTCATTTGAAATAATTGCGTTTTGTGGACGGCAGACATGTGTGCTGCGTTTCTTTATACTCTCAAAAATAAGGAGAAAAAGTTTAATGAAAAAATGGTACGAAATGTTTTATATTTTTTTCTATAGCCAAACGGTCCATGAAAGAAACTTTTTGGAAAATTTCAGAATCATTCGCTACATAACTATATAGCAATTAATTGCAACTGAAATTCTGCTTACTTTCTCATTTGGTCGTCTCAACACTCATGCTCCAATAAATAAAAATATCAGCAAACACATATGAAACATTAAAGATAAACTATCAACAAAAAATCCGAGGCTCGGTCTACCCACGACGTCACTTTCATTCAATTTCCTCCACATCTGCGACGTACATTGAATAAATCTGAATTTCAGCTCAATTTATCTGATATCTCTCACACATTCTCAACTTTTCGTCTCAAATTATTGCGTTCTGTGGACCAAGACATGTTTGCTGCGTTTATTTACACTCTCAGATATAAGGAGAAAAAATGGTAAAAAATGTTTTATATTTTTTCTATGACCATCACCATTTTTCTAGATCCATGAAAAAAACTTGGAAAATTTCAGAGTCATTCAATTAATTGCAACTGAAATGTTGCTTACTTTCTCATTTGGTCGTCTCAACGCTCGTGCTCCAGTAAATAAAAATATCACCAAACACATATAAAACAATTTAAAATAAACTTTAAACACAACATTTGAGGCTTGGTCTACCCACGACGTCACTTCCGTCTGATTTTCTCCACATCTGCTTTGTCCATCGAAAAAAATTCAAACGCCATAGCCAGGTAAGTAGGGAAAAATTGCCCCCACATTTTTTTCAGCGAATTTTGGAGTATATTCTGAGGTATAAAAAAAAAAAAAATTCTGAAAATTTCATGCCCGTCAACGCAATGGTTTGATAAAAATGAATTTTTTTTAAATATCAAAAAAAAAGATCCGGAAACGGTACAGTGGATGGATTTGATTTTTTTTGGTACTTGTTCCGATCAAACGTGTTACGAAATAAAATTATAGAACATCTTGCGAAAGATTAAGGTTTGAAAAAAAATAATTTTCCTTGTATTATTATTTTTTACTATAATCCACTTGGGGTACAATAGCGAACATTTTTTCATATAATCTTTGGGCACCTTATTAGATTATATAATTTTTTCAAAATGAAAAAAAAAAAGAAACACACTTTATTGATATATTTTAGTTATATAGATATATAACTAAAATATATCAATAAAGTGTGTTTCTTTTTTTTTCACTGTGGCGTACCAAACCAATCATTTTGAAAAAATTATATAATCTAATAAGGTGCCCAAAGATTATATGAAAAAAAAAAATTCGTTATTGTACCCCAAGTGGATTATAGTAAAAAAAAAATAAAACAAGGAACATTATTTTTTTAAACCTTAATCTTTCGCAAGATGTTCCATAATTTTATTTCTTAACACGTTTGATCGTAACAAGTACCAAAAAAAATCGAATCGATCCACTGAAGCGTTTCCGGAATTTTTATTTTTATTTTATTAAAAAAAAAATGCATTTTTCTAAAACCATTGCGATGACAGGGATGAAATTTTCAGAAAATTTGTTTTTTTTTTATACCTCAGAATATACTCCTAATTTCACTGGCGAAAATGCGGGGGCAATTTTTCCCTACTTACCCGGCTATGGCCTTTCGGCTTTTTTGCCCTAGCTCTCTCCTCAGCTTTTTCATCTTAAATTATTGCATTTTGTGTACACCAGACATTTGCCGCGAAAAATCCTCCCGCAGCGACGCTGTTGCCTCATCGAACGCGCGTGACAGCCTGCAAGTAGTACGAATCAACGCACGAGCCGACTGGTATTGTCCGCCTTCTCGCGGACTGCGAGCAAGCGACGGAAGACTCGAAAGGGTGCGATCGGCTGTGGGGGGGGGGGGGGGGGTCTATTGCGCGTTTTTTTAACGTAGCCGAAGCGAGAATCCCCACATCAGTATGTACAGTGTAGTTTTGTGCTCTGTATGTACACGGTAAGCCCTCTCGATGCTGTGCTGCCGCTTTCGCGTCGGCTGCTGCTGTTCCCCGGGTTTTCGCCACACAACAGCCGCAGCGTCGATGCAGACCATTACACGCGCGACCGGACACGAATAATTGTGCAACACGCTTAACTGATCCCATTCACCCTGATTCTACCCGCTTTCCGCCATCAAGGCCTCCGTCTCTCGGCTTCTCTCGCTCTCGCTCAGCCTCTCGCTCAGCCTCTCGCTCAGCCTCTCCCCTCTTGCTCTCTGTCACCCCCTCGGCCCAACTTTCTCCGTCTCTCTTCGGTCTGCACCCTCCCCCCTTCGCCCCACCGCACGAATTCGTGATCCAACCCCCCCCCCCCCCCCCGCGCCCCTCTGGCGGACCACCCTCTCCGCATCGTCGATATACGCGCCGCAACGACGCTTTTCGCGCGCGTTCATCCCCGTGTATCGTACGTCGCCTGGCGCAAATGCACCTGGTCCGGGATATAAAATTAAGGGGTTACGCCACAAGGGATATAAAATCATGTGCGAATTCAACATTTTTTTTTCGTTTGAAAAAGTCACTGACTCATAAAATTAATTACACATCTATTTAATATGAATATCAAGCTGTTAGAAAATATTTTTTTTTCTCTGTACAAAATGGCCGACTACTCGAAACTTCTCGAAACAGCTTTTTGCCAATTGGCGTGACAAATAACTTCGATAATTTTCACTCGATTTACTTCAAGTTTACAAGTTATGTTCCTAATTGCATTTCGCAGAGAAGTACGTACGGAATTTCTCATTAATCGAAAACTTTTCATTCTATGAGCAGTTATAACGAAATGTTTCACTCAAAATTCATTTCTTAAGTTCAAATACCTACAACTTTTGAATAAAACAATATTTTCAATTCCGTACGTACTTCTCTAGGTATTCTAATGTAGATTGACGAGAACAATTTTTTACCTAGTACAAAAAACAAAAAGTTTTTGTACTAGGTAAAAAATTGTGGATGCTAGATGTCATGCTGCGGAGCGCGAAAAAAAGATAACAAACAAAACATTAGTAGTCGGCGATTTGGTACATCGAAAAAAAATATATATATTTTCTAACAGCTTGATATTCATACTAAATAGATGTGTAATTCATTTTGTGAGTGAATCACTTTTTCATACGAGTAAAAATTGTTAAATTTGCACATGATTTTATACCCGTTACTGTGGCCCAACCCGTTAACGCGGGTTCGATGTCGTTTTTTTGTTTTTCTTTGTTTTACGCTATTTGTCTTGTAGCACGTTAGAAAAGTGGGCCGAAGAAAAATGAAAAACCCTCGAGGAGCTTCGAGGTCTGCCCTTTTGGGATGAACGCGCTTTGGGTGATGGCGAGGTCTGAACGAGAGAGAGGACTCGAAACGACCAGCGAATTGGCCGGTACTCGGATGGGTGACCGATTGACCGTGACAGGGTTGAAGCTCAAGGGGTGAAATTGCAAAAGTCTGCAATGGGGGGGGGGGATAAACGGAGATAAAAACAGAGGAAACTGGGAGCACGAATTGCTGGACGCGGAAATAAAGTTAGTAATTTGAGTAGATACTGGATTTCGATAATATCGAGAAGCCGGAATATCGGACCAAAAATCCGATATTGGACTCGAATAATCCTGATATTCCGATATCGGAGTTGAAAAAGTGAAAAACGATTATAATTGTTATTATTTTCATTTAAGGCGGGAAACCAGTTTAGATGACTCACAAAATCGATTTTTTTTAATTTCATAAATTTTTAGTAAAAATATTCAAAAATATTTTCCCAAAGTAGTATAAATAGTTCATTACTGCCTTGAATTTTTATTTTCGGTTTTTTTACTCGCGTTTTTCTCTAAACGATTTTTTTCAATCTGTGTACACTCTAGCTCAAAAATGTCTAACCTATAATTTTATGAAGTGATAGTTTCTTTATATAATTACGCTCCATATGGACCTAAATTTGGGGTATTATGATTGTTTGAAGTATATCTTTTATAGCAAAAATGGTTATAAAATAATGTCCGAGATTATACCCTTTTGTTTAAACACCCCTAAAAAAGGCAATTATCAATTTTTGGTCAAAATTAGGTTCATATAGAAGGAAAACATGTTCTTAAAGTAATCTTCAAACCGTATTGATTTCCGACGAAAACTGTGGCCTCCAGAGTGTACATGAATAGCAAAGTCTGATGGCGACCTTCGATGGGCGGCAAGTTATATGGACCATATTTTCAGAGGAAATGCTTCGAAAAAATTAAAATATTTGTTTGAAAATATGTATAAAATATTCCCAAAGTTTGAATAAATTCTATTCATTCGTTTCTTGTCAAAAAAATCATGATAATCACGAAAAAACGTACTCCAAAATTGGTTTCCTGCCTTAAGATAGCTGAAGCTCTGAATGGCATGCCGGGCCTTCAGTCCAAACAAACTTCGCCGCTGCAATAATGTCAAAGGAATCGGTCTTGATGGAAAAATGCGGCAACTTTTCAGGAATTTTCTTGTCAATTTCCTCGAGCCCCGAAAGAAAAATGATGGAACGAGAGAAAAAATGCATCGAAGGGCGCGTTGAATTCCCATGCTCTTCGGATAGTTGGCGTATTCGTTTCGCACAGGCCAGAGGCATTATTTCACCGTGCTTCGGCGTCCCTTTTTTTTTTCTTTCACGGTTCGGTGGGTCTTTTATAGGCAGACCTGATTGATCAACCCCCGCCATTGCGGCGGGAACGTATAAGGGCTGGCGCGCGGAATACTCAGCATCCCCTTGCCACATAGGAAGAGCATGAGAACGACGGTGGATAACGACGCTTACGCGTGCCAGGACCGTCGGGGTCCTCATACACCGGACGCCTAATATACTTTACCAATGTCACGATGATCCGAATGCAAAAACCATAAAAATGAAATGTTACTCGCCAAAGCTAGTATAATCAATAGGCAGACCATTTTTGACACTTTCCAATTGCACTTGTATGCTCTCTTGTATACCCTTTCGAGCTTTTACGATCCCAACCTTTTTAAGATGGTCTCCATTTTTTGATGAATTATTTATTTGTGAAATATTCTATTCATGACGTATTTATCGAGTATTTTATTAAAAATTATTTACAAAGTATTTTATTGAAAATTATTCATTAAGTATTACATTAAAAATTGTTTATCGAGTATTTTATTTTAAATCATTTATCAAGTATTTTATTTTTAATTATTTATTAAGTATTTTATTTTGCAATATATTTTCTGTATTGAAAATAAGTTTTCCGAGCTTTTACTATGCCACCCCTGTCAAAATTGTCTTCATTTCATAATGGATTATTTATTTGTGAAGTATTTTATTCATGACGTAATTATAAAGTGTTTTATTAAAAATTATTTAACACGTATTTTATTTTTCATTAATTTTTCTTGATTGAAAACAAGATTTTCGAGCTTTTACGCTCCCATCTCTGTCAAAATTGTCTTCATTTCATAATGGATTATTTATTTGTGAAGTATTTTATCCATGATGTATAAAGTATTTTATTTCAAATTATTTATCAAGTATTTATCAATTATTTTATTTTACAATAAATATTTCATTCATTAGGCATCACTGTTTATAAACAAAAATCTTAATTTCTCTCCTACGAATCTCATTAGTGTTGACCTGCTCGTAAATTATTTTTTAATGTTTCTTTGACATAATGTTCATCAACATCTGAGAATTTTATTCTTCGTTGGCACGTGCTCTTGTACTCCGGTTTTGTACGAACGATTTTCAAGAGCTCATTGACGCGCTGAATCAAATTTACACTGTGTCAAAGTTGTAACCTGCAGTTCCGAAGTAAGTTTCGCGACAGTTCGCGCTCGGCGCAAGTGAGTTATACGCTCGCTTTAGTATACATTGAAGCTGCAATCTTACAAGACGAGGAGCAATTAATGCTCCATAGTATTCACTTTCCGTACGAGACCGAGATCGGACGGAATGGAGAAAGCAGCATACCGTCGAGGCGCGTTCGCCCGGAATAAAAGCTGACTATAGTTTTTGATAGGTGAGTATATCGTATATGGAGGGAAATTTTTTGAGCGGAGTGCAACGTGAAATAATAATGACATATCATAGGTTGATGAAGAGATAAACCACATTAATCGTCATAACAACAACAGAATAAAAATAAAAGTAATAAAATAATGATAACAATAACATTATTATCATTATTTTATTACCACAATATAACAATATAATTAACTATCAGCATTAATTACAATATTGATCGATGACTAATCAATTATATTGATTAATTTTATAATATCATAAAAATGAATATATTTATTTATTAATATTAATTATAATATCGAAAATGAATAAAACTATTATTATTATTATTTTATGTCCAAAGTAGAGCTAATGAAAAATACCCAAATAACGCACGAAATGTTTACAAAATTCCATTAAAATTGGCAAATAAAAATAATCGTCACATTTGTCTTCGCAGGCGCATAATTACATCGCCAAAATAACAAACTCCCTATAATATAGAAATTATACAACGTGCCTTCCAATGTTTCCACCTACGAGTTGAAAAATTCCGACAAAAATCTCCAAAAAAAATATTTCCACGGCAACGAAGCTGCCTCCGTCAGGTATCAAAAAAAGTAAGCAAAGGAAGTAAGTATCAATCGTTTACGTGGCGTAAACGAATATACTACAGGAATAATAAATTGTTTTTTTCTTCTAATTTTTCCTCGCCTCGTATTCCATACATTGGTGAAAAGCCAGCGGGAACCGTGATTCCCTTTGGGTGGTGGCTCATCGGGACACCGTTCCCCTGGTTGCATTCCGTCGCGTGCCGGAGACGCGTTAGTACGTACGTGACCTCCGTTCATCGCTCATCCGCGTACACTGTCCCAGGGAGAGGGGGGGGGGCAGCGGCAATGGTGGGGAACCGTACGATGGCTTGGATAGCAGGAAGTATGTTTGCCGGACGAGAGGAAAGCACATCAACCCTGCATCATACGAGAGGATGAGAGAGAGAGAACGAGAGAGAGGAAAGCACATCAACCCTGCATGATACGAGAGAAAGAGACAGATCTGAGGATGGGGGCGAATTCTTCTTGAAGCGTTTCCAGTATACAACGCTATGTTGGTACGATCGCGTTCCCGGGACCTAGAGGGTCGACGCAGTGAGTCGCGAAAAGCGCGTATAGCTGAGCTTCTCTGCTCACACATGAATACACACACACACACACACACACACACACACACACACACACACACACACACACACACACACACAAACACGCACGCACGCGCGCACACACACACACACACACACACACACACACACACACACACGCGCGCGCGCGCGCGCGCGCGCCACTGTTCTCTCATACGAGGGTTGGACACGACGGTCGAGTTCGCGTAATGGACCGATTACCCCACCCAAGCCGATCGTATTGACGAGACTTTGATTAGGGTCGAGTGGCCGGATCCGACGGGTAAGTGCCGTGCCCACCAAACTCGCCCTCGGAATCTCCCTACGTACGACTACATATATATATTATATATATATGGGTGCCTCTGCGTGTATCGCCCTTGATAAGTCTTCTACCAGCATCGAAATCACCTACGCCCGTCTCCGACCTACTGCGCGGTTCATTGATGACCGCGGAGGCGGATCCATCGCCAACGCGCGAAGCCAAACGCGACACATTCTTACTTCGCATGGAAGCTTCCTTTTGCTTCCCTTGTGGGGGAAGTTTTGGGGTTCTTGGATAGGTTGTCGAAATTTTCATGGCAATCTTGTCAGAATGTTTTGGAATATGGGAAAACGACGTTTGGGAATAAGTGGTGAGTGTAGGGTAGATCGGGGCCGGGTTGAAATTCCGAATTTTGTATGATCAGAATGCTGAAAACTCCGAAAGAATACTACCCCAAATCGGTTGAAAATTGTCTGAGTTATGTTTCCGGCCAACTTAAAAACTACAGTTTTGAGATAAACGCTGCACAGCCGCCATTTTGAAATTAATCGCTTTAAAAAAATTATTGTATACAGTCACTGATGTGTATGATAAACACCCTTTTTTTGTAATCTCGATTTATTTTGTAGTTTTTTTGAAATAAAATTCGCATAAAGCCTATCTTTTCGGCCTCTAGAGTGGCCTAACCCCTTAAGATCATTTCCGTATGGTGAACTTGCGAACGCAATTGTTTTGTGTACTTACACTTGGTATGTTGTCGTTATTGCAGACGCCTTCCTGCAACAGCCGATCCCGAATTTCCCACGCGAATATCGAGGGACACTCGCGCTTGTAGTCCGCGATCTTGTTGACGACCGGCGTCGTCGCGACCCTCGGTTTGCTTCCACCAATCGCGCGAGGCTTTATCGACCCGGTCTCGTAGTATCTGCGCAACACGATAATCACCGAAACTTTACGACCAAATGTCAGGTCACATGTGGCGTTGAATATCAAAGTTCGTATAGTATAATCGACGCGGCGACAAACGTTACGAAAATGTTTCATAATCAATTGAAACGCAATTAAAATCTTAAGATTCAACCAATTTTCGTGAAATTGAATTACGACATTTCGGCTAAAATGCTTTATATATCAATGTGAAAAAAGTTACCGGATATATTTAAAATTGGGGAATTTTAAGGGTCAAAAATGCGTTTTTTTTTCTCAAACCCCGAAAAATCTGAAGACTCCGGCGAATTTCCGCGAAATTTTATCCGGAAATGCTCTATACGATACGCTATTTCCGCACAAAAATTTGGCCAGGTACCTCAAAAATTGAAATTTAGGGCGGAATTAAGGGGTGTGAATTAGGCGAGGAATTTTTTTGCTGATTTTTATTATTTCGTTTTTTAAAGAAGGATTTCTTTACTTTTTTTAATAGGTTTAGGGTCAGTTACTTATTACTACTTTTTGGACTTTAGGAATTTGGCCAGCTACCTCAAAAAGTGAAATTTAGGGTGATATTAAAGGGGGTGATTGAGGCGAGAAAATTTTTTGATGATTCTCACTATTCTTTTTTAAGAAAGATTTATTACCATTTTTTGGACTTAGGGTATGTTTTATTACTACTTTTAGCTGTTGCATGGTATTTTTTTAAATTTGTTAATCTTTTAAAATGACTAAGGTATGACTCTGTCTTCTAAACCGCTTTGTAAAACTGGCGTGACGTATAGCCAAAAAACTGATCAATCGATTCTGATGTAATCTGGTATAAATCTTTGAACCTTATTATCAAAAACATGACCTTAAATGTCTTTGAAAATAAAAAAGTCTTTTTATATTGCAAAATGTAGCAATTTTTTTCGGAAAATTCAACGTTTTTTTTTTCAAAGCGTACCATTTCATCGATTTTCAACATTTCTCACTTTTTCTTGGTTCATACTCTGCGCAAGAGTGTTAATGGAAGAAAAACTTTCGTTAATTTTTTCTCAGAATAATCCCTCCGACGATACGTGTCACGCCGTCTGACAATATCCGCCGCAACGCGTTTAGAAAACCGTGCCATACCTCCGCCATTTTGGAAGATTAACACTATTAAAAAAAACCATGTATCAGCCAAAAGTAGTAATAAAATATACCCTAAGTCTAAAAATCAGTGAAGAAATCTTAACTCGAAAAAAAAAATCTCGAAATTCAGCAATTAGCCCCACCCTCCCTAAAAAATATTGAACTGTACTTGAAAAGGGCTCGGACGATTTTCACTGAATTCTTTCGACTTTTCTTACCTCCCGAGTATTTTGGAGACGCAGCCATTGCTGACCTGAAGAATCCGCGATATATCACAGGGTCTAGCGCCGCTGTGGGCCAATTCGACGATTTTTTGCCTCGTGGCGTCGGGCAACGGTCTCCCATTAACGTAAACGCCACCGAGCTGATTAACCCCGCTGTGTCCGGCAGCCGAGCATCCAAATATTGAGTTCTGACCGACCATGGAACCCCCACCGATTCCCGGACCACCCCCGTGCATCAAATCTTCCTCTGTGGAAACCAAACGTCAAGTGTCATTGATCGATCTGTCTTTATAGCATACGCATAGTCATGTCTACATACATATGTACGTGTATGAAATTTGTGTAGCATTAGCATCCGTTGGGTCAACAGCAAGCGAGCACGGACGTGCCAAAGGGTAAACATACAAATATGTCTCCATTCCCATCAATCGCGAGGACTACAAGGATCGAGAAGCAAAGGCCAGAGCATCAACGGTACGAGTGCTTGACACTCACCAAACAGCAGCGAATTGTAATTACTTGTGAAAGCCTGACTAAGGAATTTCTGGGGAACTGACGATACCATTTGATTCAAATTTATACAGTAAATTCTTTGTCATATACTGAAGGGACCCTCCAAATTTTAAATCGATCGTCTACACCGTTTCTATAAAATTTACAATTGAACAAACACTTTTTAACATGGGGAGATGCCTTATTGTCATCATTTGAAGGGAGGCGAAATTGTCATAAGGACCATCCGATTTCGCTCAATTTTTTATATGTTATTTTTCATCGAAATCTAGGAGACACGTATTTTTTTTGTCGGCGGAAAAACGTTTTTAAGGGATGAAAATTACCATTCGAGTTGGACACCCTCATACTGATTTTTGCAGTTTCGCATATTTCTTATCACGATCAAACAGCAGCGAATTATAATTACTTGTGAAATCCGGACTAAGGAATTTCTGGGGAATTGACGATACTATTTGATTCAAATTTACACAGTAAATTCTTTGTCATATACTGAAGGTACCCTCCAAATTTTAAATCGATCGCCTATACCGTTTTTATAAAATTTACAATTGAACAAACCCTTTTTAACACAGAGAGATGCCGAATTGTCATCATGTGAAGGGAGGCGAAATTGTCATAAGGACCATCCGATTTCGCTCAATTTTTTATATGTTATTTTTCATCAAAATCTAGAAGAAACGTATTTTTTTTTGCCGGCGTAAAAACATTTTTAAGGGGTGAAAATTACCATTTAAGTTGAACATCCTCACACTGATGTTTGCAGTTTCGCATATTTCCGATCAGAATATTAGATTGAAAGCAGTTTGAGGATAATGCTTATGGCGAATAATGAAGATGTACTTTTTCAATTCCAAGGGGATAAATTGGTAGAAATATATAGGGGTTAAAGATCGAAAAATTTGTATAACTTGAAAACATTTTTCAAATATTTTAACGACACCAACTGCATTCGAGAGAGCCAAAAAATTAGAAGATAAGGTTTTTGGGTTTTTCGAAAACCGCGTTTGAGGGGTGACTACCTTATATATGCTACCATTTCCGACGTTCCTTTTTGCGTTCAATTTGAGATATGTTATTCTTGATCGAAATCGAATTGTCAGTAATTTGATAGTTTTTCACTCAGTATGTTAAAAAAAAATTGTTATCAGTGTCATAATGTACTGAGTGATTTGACAGTTTTTCATAACATTTTAAACATTTTTGCACACTACTTCGTGCATAAAACTGCCATTCAGCAACGAGGGTAGGCTCCCTACGTTAAAGAGTGTTTCGTCAATTGTAAATTGTTTAGAAAGGGTGTAGAAGATCGCCTTGAAATTTAGAGGGTGTATTCAGTATATGACAATGAATTGACTGTATAAATTTGTATCAAATGGTAACATATCGTCAATTGTCCCAAAACTCCTTAAGGCCTCTACCTGAAGGCCTGAAAAAGGGCCAAAATCCGAAAAAAAATTCTGGGAAACGATTGGTGAAAAAGAACCGTAATAGTTTTAACACGAAGATCTATCAACTGAGAGCCTTTAAAAAAAATCACCTAAAAATATCGAAAAACAACAAAAACGTGGCTGCCGGCAAATGATACTGCTTTCAAAGTAGGTGGACACGATATCTCGAGAACCACTTGATGAATTATTTCCAAATTTACAGAAGATACGGTGAGAAACATTTAAAGATCGTTGACGATCTCACTTTTCTAAAATCCATTCTCATTTTTTGATAGTTAGGTAAAAATTACGACTTTTTTCATAGATTTTGTATGCTCGACTTTTAATTCGTCGCCACATTGTTAAAAATAATCATTTTGAAAATCAACGATCGTCAACGACTCGTATTTGCTATAAGCTTAAATAATCCGTTTGGTTTTCCGATTTCGGATGGACCATGTAAGCTGGAGAGTGTCCACCGCCGAACGTCGCGAAAATAATTTCATCATCTGCCAGCAGCCATGTTTTTTTGTGTTTTCCCGTATTATTGGTATTTTTTTTAGGTTCTCAATACATGTACCTTTGTGTGTAAAAAATCCGTTTCTTTTTCACCAACCGTTTCTCAGAAAAAAATCGAAATTTGGCCATTTTTGCGGGCCTCTAGGTGCAGCCCCTTAATCTTTTCTCGCTATTATCCATCAAATAAACATTTATCAACACTTGCTCTTTCTCTTCTACGCGAGTTTACATAGGAGAGTGAAAAATATTGTGCGCATAGGTAGAAAGAGGTCACAACGAGAGCATTGCACCCTTGTAGCAAAAAGAAAAAAAAAGAACTTCCATCATATTAATAGAATGATTATCCCATTGGCTGGCTCGAGATAACTATAAAGAAAAGAGTCTTCGTTTTTTGCTTAAAATCGATAATGGACGGGATAGTTTTCGTATATCTTTGTCAGGCTACAGCTTATATATCTCCATTTTTATATCTATTTTCTTTCAACCCTCTCTCCTCTCCCTATCCGGCCACCCACCCCTTTTATCTGCTCCATTCTCTCTCGGTTCGATATGAGCCAACTTCAAAGAATTTTTCCCGAGCGCGCTACGGATCATCACAGGGGTAGTTTTTTCCTCCGTGAAACTTTGCGTCAAGTACGATGAGATTCAGCGTTACATCGTGCTTGCTTTGAAGCATCGTTGCACCCGATGTGATAGATTTACAACGATTTATCGTATAATATCAAATAAAAATTCTCAAATTTCTTGACCAATTCTTTTTTTGCATGCACAAAATAGCCGATTTTTTCAGCTCAAAATTGTTCAGCAATCTGTCCGAACAATGTGGCGTGAATGAGAACAGTGAGCTCTCAATTCCGTGGGAAAGCGTCGCGCACAAGTGCTAAATGCATCTTGCAATTAACGAATTTAATTAATCCCGCGACACGACGAGTTCCACTTTTCAAAGCGAGAGAGTGACAAGAAATAGTTGGAATGTAATTTAAGTGGGCTCTTTGCTACTCTTGCCCGAACGTCGTCGTACTCGTCGGCGTTGTCGAGGACGACGACGATGAGAGAAAACGTCGCCCAAGGGGTGCACACGCAAACGCCCGTGAACCTCTCACAGAAAACTCTCCATCGCCCTCAAGGTTCCACGCCTTGGGTCGTCGTAAATTCGCAAAACATCCCCACCCGCTTCTCTCTCTCTCTCTCTCTCTCTCTCTCTCTCTCTGTCTCTCCCTCTCTCTCTCTCTCTCTCTCTCTCTCTCTCTCTCTCTCTCTCTCTCTCTCTCTCTCTCTCTACCTCTCTCTCGTTTTTTTACGTTTTTTACATTTTAGTTTCATCGTTAGTTTTTATATAGAATCTTTGTTTTTGTAACTTTTGTGTCATTAAGGCCTTAGGCCACTCTAGAGGCCGAAAAATAGGCTTTTTGGGGATTTTTTTCCCCCAAAAACTACAAAATAAGTCGAGTTAACAAACAAGGGTGTATATCATACATATCAGTGACTGTATACAATCATTTTTTAAGCGGTTAGTTTGAAAATGGCGGCTGTGCAGCGATTATCACAAAACTGTATTTTTTCAGTTGGCCGGAAACATAACTCAGACAATTTTCAACCGATTCACTTGAAATATTGAATATATCTTGAAAAATACATTGTCTATGGACGTATGTAGAATTTTTTTCATATTGCATAGTTCATTTGTTATCAACAATTATCTGAAGATTTTTTATGCAAATTTTTGGGAAGAGAAAAATGCTGTCAGACAATTGTTAATAACAAATTAACTATGCAATATAAAAAAAAATCCTACGTACTTGCATAGGCAATGTATTTTTCAAGGTATATTCAACATTTCACGTGAATCGGTTGAAAATTGTCTGAGTTGTGTTTCCGGCCAACTTAAAACATGCAGTTTTGAGATAATCGCTGCGCAGCCGCCATTTTGAAATTAATCGCTTCAAAAAAATTATTGTATACAGTCACTGATATGTATGATAAACGCCCTTTTTTGTAATCTCGATTTATTTTGTAGTTTTTCTGAAAAAAATCCCCAAAAAGCCTATTTTTTCGATCTCTGGACTGGCCTACCCCTTAACGAACGACAATTTATTGCTGTTATTATGATTTTTATTATATAGATTCTGTTCATTTTCTACTGTATGATTTCTTGTATTGTTTGTAATAGTTCTCTTCACCTTTATCTTCTAGTTTTTATATTATATAGAATCTTTTTATTTCTATTGTATCTTCGTCTGTATGATTTTCGATTCGTCTGCTTAGTCAAATTTGCCCGATAGTATTCTTGGGCATAATAAATAATATCAATCAATCAATCAATCTGTCTCTCTGTCTCTCTCTCTCTCTCTCTCTCTCTCTCTCTCTCTCTCTCTCTCTCTCTCTCTCTCTCTCTCTCTCTCTCTCTCTCTCTCTCTCTCTCTCTCTGCCTCTCTCTCTTTCTCATACCACTCTACTTTCAACAAACTTGCGGCTGTGTCAAAGATTTTCTGCGTCGTTTTGGCGACACGACGAACATCACGAAGACCTACCCTCTTTTCACGTCAAACAATTGTCCCATTATCTACTCTTGTTGCGGATCGATTGTTTCAACGAACTATCGTGACTGCAAAAGTAATTCCGGCTTCTTCTGTCACTATAAACAGAATCAACTGATTCAAGACACAAACTGCTCTTGCTTGCGGTCTTTTATGATCCGAACCCCGCCACGTTTACCCTGCACTTGCTACTTTGCTACTTCCCCGTCCCTTGGAGAACCGCCCCCGAACGAAGCTACTAGTTTCCTGATGGCCTTGCTATATCGCATTTGCACGAGGGCAAATCCGAGGATCGGCCCAGGCTGACCGTGCTCGCTATGGGCCGATGCCGTCAACTACTGCCGATTCTTCAGCGATCATATGGCCTTAGTCTAACAGTAAACTATCCCTATGGGGGTACAGACATACCTGCAAAAAATAGACGTTGGAGTGGTTCCTTGACGGATTTTTGGCTCTACACTTTTAAAAGGGGAGATACCTTTAGGCGAGGAAGAAATTTGATGATTTTCATGACTTTTTTTTTAAAGAAAGATTTCTTCACCATTTTTCAGACTTGGGGTAGGTTTTTTTTACTACTTTTACTACTACTTTTGGCTCTTAAATAGTGTTTTTTTTTAAATTAATCGTTAAAATTGCCGGAGGTATGGCACGGTCTTCTAAGATGCATTTTTAAAACTGGCGTGGAGTGTAGCTAAAAAACTCATCGACCGATTCTGATCAAATTTGGTATAAATCTTCCCAACCTTATTGTCTCAAACACGACCCTAAATGTTTTTAAAAACAAGAATAAGTATTTATTTTATCGCAAAATGTACCCATTTTTTCGGAAAACTCTTTGTTTCCAAACGTACTATTTACTCGATTGTCAAAATTTCTTACTTCTTCTTGGTTCGTATTCTGCGTATGAGCGTTAATGAAAGAACAATCTTCGTTGGTTTGGCTGTCTGACACGATCCGCCGCAACCCGCTCAAAAAATCGTGCCGTACGTTCGTTATATTCAAAGATTAATTTTAAAAAATACCACGTAACAGCCAAAAGTAGTAATAAAACATACCCTAACAAGGAACATAACTTGATGTACCTTGGAGGAGGTGTCCTCCTCCGATTTTGTTGAAACTTTTTTATGTGGAAGAGTATCAAAAACTAAGAGACACGTGTTTTTTTTTCATCGGCGGAAAAACGGTTTTAACGGGTGAAACGCACCTTCGAAGATAGGGGTGTTTTTCGTTTGTCGTCGATAACGTTATCATTCTCATCTCCAATGTATAGTAGACAAAAAAAATAAACATTGTTGCAATTTGAATTTTTTTTTATATCTCGTACCGTTAAAACGTTATCGACGAAAAGCGAAAAACATCCCCGTTTTTGAGGGTGCGTTTCACCCCTTAAAACCGGTTTTCCGGCGATTAAAAAAAAATACGTATCTCTTATTTTTTGATACTCTTCCACATAAAAAAGTTTCAACAAAATCGGAGGAGGACACCAAAGTGATGTTCCTTGTAAGTCTCGAAAATGGTAAAGGAATCTTGCCTTTAAAAAAATAACGAAAGTATGCCATTTTTTCCTTGCCTAAAGGTATCTGCCCCCTTAAGGAGTGTAATACGGATGTTTCTCTATATCTGTATTTCTGGCGGATAGTAACAATTGCAAATTTCATATTTTATATATATATATATATATATATATATTTATTTATATATATCGCACAAAACCCCTTTGTACGTATTTATATATACGTATTTATATATAGACGGAGGACGCACGAACGCTACTACAATAGTCTAAAAATACACGAAGCTTTCAATTATTGCTACCATTACTTCGAGAAATTCCTTTTCAAACTCTAAATCCCTCATTCCGTCTCATACATTCAATCCTGCGACTGCAAAAACTCAGCTCGTTATCCAATTGTCCTATGGAGTGAGGAAATTGCCACAAATGTTGGCATCGTGTTACAAAATTGCCAATAGACATAAAAGAGATTGAAAAGTTAGTGAATGCTTTGGGATAAGGGACACGATACAGAGTAACATGAATTTCCTAATGCTTTCTCTGTCTCTCTGTCTCTCTGTCTCTACATTCTGAGATTTGTTCGGAATTGTTAGCCAAAACGTATATATCGAGACCTCTGGTCGACGCTCGGGTGTCAGTATTCCAAGGATTCACCTCTGTCCTTGTCTGTCTGTCTGCCTCTCTCTCTCTCTCTCTCTCTCTCTCTCTCTCTCTCTCTCTCTCTCTCTCTCTCTCTCTCTCTCTCTCTCTCTCTCTGCCTCTATTTTTCTCTTTCTCCTGTCCGGCTTAACTCCTCTCAACGAGTAGAGAATTTTTCGTTCACGAGACACAAAGAAGAAACGAGGGTACGTATACAGGACTCTCGAAGAGGCTGCTGCTGCCACTGCGCTACATCCTTGAGAGCAAGGAAAAGAGATATATGCCAGTCTACTGGTATTTTGCTCTTCAACAACTCCCTGGCTCGTCACTTTGTCGTTCTTTTTTCCGATGCTCCTTTTTTTATAATGCCTGCCGGTATAACGACCTGATGTTAGGCGGCAACGTGAAAAGGTTTTGTTCGATCGAATACCTGACACATGAAGATATATGCATACGTGTATGTGCAAAGCATATATATATATATATAGCTTATACGCCTTCAGCGGCCTAACTAAACGCTTCAACGATCGATGAGGGTAAAGATAATTCTTGCAAACCTCGGTCTCCAATACGCGCACGTCGACGATCTCTCTATTCGTTTTTTTCTCATTTTGTCTATTTCTTTTTCTAAAAATAACTCCTAATTTGTAATGTCTACCTAGAATAATTCGTCGACTTATTATTCTAGAGAGCTATTCGAAAGTATCATAGAATTATAGAACATTTTATATTCTAGCATTATCGAAAAATGTCTGTTCTGGAATTTTAAAAAATTCTCGATATTACAATGCTAGAACATTTTCCCGTCTGGAATTCTATAAAAAAATCTGTTCAAATGGTCTAAAAAATGCTCTATTTTGAAAGTTTGGAAAACTCTATACCTTAGAGTTCTAGCCTATTTCTATGTTCAAGTATTTTAGAAAATTCTCCACGCTAGAATTTTAGGAAACTCCTTATACTGAAATTCTACAAAATGCTGCATTCTATAATTCTAGAAAAAAAAATTGTTCCGGAACTTTAAAACATTCTCTATTCCAGAGGTTTGGAAAATTCTGTGTCACAGAATTGTATCCGATATCTATATTCTAGAATTTTAGCTAGATGTTCCAATATAGAATTCTACACGAATGCTCTATTGTGTAGACTTCTAGAAAAGTCGTAGATTTCTAGAAAAGTAGTAGACTTCTAAAAAGTAGCAGACTTCTAGAAAAGTAGTAGACTTCTAGAAACGTAGGAGCCTTCTAGGAAAGTAGTAGACTTCTAAAAAATCGTTAGTTCTAGAACTGTAGAATAATGTTGACAATGTCTGACTTCTTTTCGAAAAAAAATCTATAACTATTTTTATCTACGAAATTCACGTTTCGACGATCTTTTGTTTCTTTTTTTTGAGTCGCAAATATTCAGCAATTTGTAACTTTACCATTCATAAAAGCAAAAAACTATCATTAAAAGAAAGGCACAATTTAGCCAACAATGCACTCAACGTAACGAATGAACTACAGCTGCATTTATTGACATTCAGATACGCATGACAGTTTTTGAGTTGGAGGAAAGATCGGACATGTTACAGGCCCTGCTGTGCATTGATACGAAAAAATGTGACGATAAGCTGTACAACGTAATCATTATTTTTCAACAGATGCATGATCGGAATCTCTCGAATAGCTGTCTTTGCGATTTTATTACGACGTGAAACACTGAGATTCGAAGCGTCTTTGCGAAAGCAGCTATTTGATTTACACCATAACTTAAGAAGTACGAAATAATTAAGTAATCAGTATTAAAAGTTTTTTATCGAACCTCGATGCAGGGTAATGTCTGAAACAGCTCGATGCTGCACCTCCGCGAGAAGAAAGGAGTAATCTACGAACATAGTAACAAGTAGTAATGTTCGTTAAATATTGTCGAGTAAAAGTCACCACGTTGATTAAAAAAAAATCCCAGATAGCCACGATATAGTGGAAAATTCATTGACGGTCAGGAGCCAATAACCTAAGACCGAAAGTCATTTTTGTCGCCACGTTCGGATTACATTTATATATAGATTGGCTTTCAATAATTCTTTTCTCTCGTATTATAAACACGGAAAATTCGCTCCTTGCGTTCAAACATGGAAAAACTCGACACCTGATTGACATTTGCCAAATCCGGGGGAATATTCTTCAAGCTGGTCCGCGCAGCTCTGCAAATCTTTTTTTTCTCACTATTTCTACTTTTACACAAACTGCAGCTGATCCAAAAATGCACGTCTTTTATTTTTCACGATAACACATGCATTTTCTAAGCAGATTGGCCCAAAAACAATAAAATCGCAATTCTTTAAGGAGTTATATACAGATAAAATTTTCGAAAAATCTATTTTTTATTTATTTTATTTTCGTAATGTACATATATTTAAGTACACACACAAAAAATGTCTTGTCAATCCGGCGAATATTCTCGAAGTTACACGCACATTTATAATGACGTGTCAGAGCGCTCGAAAGTGTTTTTGAAACATTGAACGCGTTTTTCTCAAAACGGTGTTTTTAAAGTCGGTGAGCAAGATTTTTCGGAAACGGCTGAATCGATCAGCCTTAAATTTTAACGCAATCTTTTCAAGTATATTTTTCAGTAATTAATCGAAGGTTTTCTCTCACCAATCAGTATTTTCCATTTTGCAAACAATTTAAGGCCTACAATTTTGTCAAAAATGATTATTTTTCTTATTCCTTCCATCAATTACAAGATAATCTATTAAATTAACGAAATATTTTTGGTTTTTGTCATTTTAGATGATCCAGTCCAGATATATCGTGCTCACCGCAAGACGCCTTTATTTTAATTATTTTTACAAATAAAAAATGTTAAAATACAGTTAAAAGTTACCATAATATGTGTACACATTTTTACGTTAATAGATTGAAAGGTCTTGGCAAGAAAAATTCTTGAAAAATCGATCTTTTTGGGCCTCCTGACCGTATATAATACCTCAAAAGCTTTCGAAAGCTGCAAAGCTAGACTTTCAGAATTTCCAGCCGGGTTTGGCAATACTGATTAGTTACTGGGCCAAATGTCAACGTAAGAAGCGGATCCGGATGAACCAAATAGGGGAAAAAAAATGATCGGGCGCCACCACTTTCAAGGAACATGCCTTAAGGGGGGGGGGAGATAACTTTAGGACGAGGAGAAAATTTGCTGATTTCCATGATTTTTCTTTCCAAAGGAAATATTTCTTCACCATTTTTCAAACTTAGGATATATTTTATTACTACTTTTGGCTCTTACAGGGTATTTTTTTATTAATCCCTAAAAATCGCGGTGTCATGTCACGATCATCTAAACTGCATTTTCAACAATGGCGTGACGTATAGCTAGAAAACTAATCGATCGATTCTGATGAAATTTGCTATAAATCTTTTTAACCTTATTGTCTAAAACATCCACCTAAATGTTTTTGAACATTAGAAAAAGCTCATTTTTGTTGCAAAATGTAGTAATTTTTTCGAAAAATCCAATCGTTTTGTCCACCTTCGATTTTGTTGAAGCTCATATATGTGATAAAGCATTGAAAACTACCAGACACGTATTTTCTTTATCGACGGAAAAACGGTTTTAAGGGGGGAACGCACCCCTCAAAACAAAACTCCTCAAAGAAAACCCTTAATTACATTTTATTTCAATACGTCCATAGTGGCCGTTTCATCGCTTCACATTAGAAGAATTTTGGTCATTGTTTCATTGAGATGGGTGGGCTGCTTGTGCGTGAAACTCCAAAACCACCCCTTGACATGCCTTTCTTTGAGTCGTAGTTTCCAACCTCGAAACCGTTTTTCCGCTGATGAGAAAAAAATACGTGTCTAATGGTTTTCAACGCTTTATCACATATATGAGTTTCAACAAAACCGAAAATAGGCACTTAAGTGTTCCTTGTTGGACTTGGGTTCAAATTTGGCATGAGTTAAAAAAGTCTAGTAGTATTATCTGCAGGAGGAAAGGTTGATTTTCTTTTCGACACACCCCAGTATCCATGTGTGCATGTACGTACAAGATTATACAGTATATATTATATATAGACACGTGAGACACATTTTTTATTTATAATTTTACGTTAATTTACGCGACGACTAAGGCAAAAGCGAGTCATGCGCCACAAAGTGAGGCAAAAAGGTTCCACTTGACTGAGCGTGAAACGGGACACAGATTAAATCCCATCCTGTTGGGGTGCGGGATGTCGCGACGCCCTCTCTCTCTCTCTCTCTCGTTTTTATCATTCTCCTTCTTCTCTACTCTCCTCGGTCCTCGCTCGGTCGAGGCTCGTTGCCTTCCCTCCAACGCACCACCTCCCTCATCTGCACGAGGGTTGACGAGAAGCGCAAGAGCGCATCGGTGTACGTACATACGCTCGTGCATACAACCACTGCACACCATAGGCAACGACGTAACTCGCGACGTCGCCTGAGTCTCTCTCTCTCTCTCTCTCTCCCTCCCTCTCTCTCTCTCTCTCTCTCTCTCTCTCTCTCTCTCTCTCTCTCACCCTCTCTCACCCTCTATCTCGTCCTCATCAAGTTCTACGCATCTCCCAGTCGCTGCTCCTCATTCGGCAGCAAACAACCCTCTCAACCCTTCTGTATACTTCGTCCAATAGACGCGTATAATTCAGAAATTCGCTGAGGGCACTACAGCAAATATGCTACTGAGGTAAAATCGAATCGTCTTTGAAATTTGTGTATAAATTTCACAGGAGATATAGCCACGCGCTTCTTCGCGAGGCGCAACCAAGACCGAGGCGGGCTTGTTGTTTTGATAATTGTGTAGGAACTATTCAGCGGTAACGAATCGTCGCGCAATGAACATTGTGCAACAAACATCTTTGCATCTCGTCGCAGGGTGCCTCATATGCAAAAGACGTCGACATTTTTTATTTGGGCCTATAGGAAAGAATGTTAGTGCGTGAAAATGAAAAAAAATTGTAAAAAGTGAAGCGTGCAGGTCAATATTAGGAGGGACAAGCTGTTTATTGATATTGTCTTAATTTTTGCAAGATTAATTTTTTTTCATAGGGTTAAATAAAAATAATAAATGCGGGATGTGAAGAATATGCACAATAAAACGAGGTTTTTTTTCGATGGGCCTATATGCAAAAAATGTTAATGTGTGATATAAAAAAATTGGGACAAATTAAGCCTACAGATCACTATTAAAATTAAGGACAAACTATTTATTGATACTTTTTTATTTTTTGCTTGACATCGTTATTTTTCACGCGTTAAGTAAAAAACGATAGGTACGGAATGTGATGAACATGCAAAAGAAAACGATCATTTTTCTTCGTGCCCATAGCGAAAAGGTTAATACTAAATGAAAAAAAGTCTGGTAACAATTAAACCTACAGTTCATTGTTACAAGGTGGCGCAAACTTTTCATTGATATTTCCTCAACGTATTACATGTTAAGTAAATATAATAGATCCAGAATGTGATGAATATGGAAAAGAAATCGTTTTTTTTTGCTCGGGGCCCCCAACAAGCAACGTCCGTACTTCATTTTAAAAAAGTGTTAAAAAATTTAACCTGCAGCTCAACATTAAAAGGTGACGCACATATATCGACATTCTCTTAATTTCGGCTCACACCAATTCGTTTTCACGTCCTCACGAAAACCAATACACATACAAAATGCGATAAGAATTCAACAATCATGCTTTTCGGCCAGACAAATAATTTTTTTCGCTATTCCGTTTTTTGAATCATCCCAGTGTAGTATTCCCTCCAGACGCGTGATACCCGAAAAGTGCGCGACTCCGATTGCACGTCGAATGCTGAAAGACGCGAGTAATAGAGTCACCGAAAGCCACCCGTTGAGAGACTCGCGAGGGCAATACATCGATTATTTACTAATCGCGCTCTTTGCGCCCGGAATAAGAAGATTGCGTTCGTTAGTGCGGGCAGCGAGTGTGAAATGTGAAGAAATCCGTTCGAATGATCTTATTATCGAGACGTGTGCCCATCAATTATTCCGATATGCCTCGTTTCGTAACAGGCATCCATTATTCTTTGGTAGCCCAATCTTCCATACTCACAATGAGCACATCGTTAATTTTTGAACCACCCCTTCCATACCGCCCCCTCATTTATGGGGCTGTTATTCCCGTCATTGGGTATAATAGAGCCAATATGTACGATTCTATCGTCGCGCGATACAAGGAAAAGACACACACACACCCCTACACAAACACCTACACACACACCCCCCTACACAAACACCTACACACACCTACACACACCTACACACACACACACACACACACACACACACACACACACACACACACACACACACACACACACGCACGCACACACACGCACGCACACACACACACACACACACACACACACACACACACACACACACACACACACACACACACACACACACACACACACACCTACGCAAACACACACACACACACACACACACACACACCTACGCAAACACACACGCACACACACCTACGCAAACACACACACACACACACACACACCTACGCAAACACACGCACATACACCTACGCAAACACACACACACACACACACACACACACACGCAAGACCACAAGAGTGCAAAAAAATTAGAGGAATCAAAGAAATTCCCTATCAATTACAGTTTACGGTCGGAAATTATCCATAATCACTCCCATCCGTTCGTCAATTTGGGGAACAAATGTGCACCTTTGCGAAGAGACCGAGAGACCGACGGATGAGCGAGAATCGGCATATATATAGCCGAGTGAGCACCGGGAGTCACTGATTTGGACGATTGGAATTGCATCGAATGTGCAATCGTCCACACACATACACACACGAATCCCGGAGGATTGTTCAGCGCCGGCTGTGGCGCGGGAGGAACGAGAGAGGTTCGCACAGACGAAAAGAGGGACGAAAAGGGACAAAGAGTGCGAGCGCGAATGCTGTTTTGTACAATTCCCGACCAGCGAGCATATCGGCATCGATAGCCGTAAAAGCATCCCGATATACCGATCGATGCGGTCGGTGGACGCAGTCACGCGCGCTCGGCGAGAGGCGATTGGCATTATCCTCTCCTCTCGTCCTGCCCCGCTCCCCTTTTTAGTCCTCATATATACACCGGCGGCCATTTCTGCCGCGGCACTCGCACTCCTCTTTCCTTCTCGCGTCGCTCGCTCTTCTCTCTCTCTCTCTCTCTCTCTCTCTCTCTCTCTCTCTCTCTCTCTCTCTCTCTCTCTCTCTCTCACTCGCTCACTCTCTCTCTCCCGCGATATAGATTCGCACGCATTCACGTAACGTGCCATTAATCGTTATTCGATAATGGAAACAAAACACGATTCGAAGCGGATAATGCGCTCTCTAATTCGGGCGAGAGCGTTCCCCGTCAACGTTTCGCACCACGCCGCCAGCCAGGCCTGAACTTTACGTCATCGGTGTATATATATATATATATAGGGAGAGGAGATTTTGAACCTGTTATATCCACGTCGTATTGCATATTTGGCTATTTTAGAGACGGTCCTTGAATTTTTTAAAAGTATCGTTGATTTTGGGTACCGTTCAGTCGTTGAAAAGCCTTCGTATAAAAATTATTTCAAAAACATTGGAATTTATAATATATATATATATATATATATATATATATATATATATATATATATATATATATATAGGGAGAGGAGATTTTGAACCTGTTATATCCACGTTGTATTGCATATTTGGCTATTTTAGAGACAGTCCTTGAATTTTTTTTAAAGAATCGTTGATTTTGGGTACCGTTCAGTCGTTGAAATGACTTCGTATAAAAATTATTTCAAAGACATTGGAATTTCCATAATACACTCAGAAAAACGATTTATTAAGGACAAAAAAATTTGTCTCCGGGCGAATAAGTTTTCTTATTCGTATGTCGGCCTACTACGATTGTATTAACAACTAAGAATTTTTTTTTAAGTTTATGTTTAAGATTTACTAAGAATTTTTCTTAACATCTAATAGGACACATAAGTTAGTTTGTATCCGACAAATAGAGTTTTTCTTAACATCTAATAGGATTCTGCATATTCCCCCAGCTGGTTTTTTTCGAGAAATTGTGTCATTTCGTCCGTCATTATTTTCTCACTTGAACGTTTTTTGATCACTTTATATTCTTACTTACACTTAAATCATTCCTCACTTTCGAGTTTCTCACTTCCGAAACGCAACACTGACACTTGTGCCAAAAGCGTTGGCATAGGATGAAGCTACATAGTAAGCGTATGCGTGAGCTACACCTGACGAGCGGCCTCCCAGGTAGGAAATCAAAAGGCTGACGATGGAAACAAGCTTGTACGAGCCTTGTTTCACCGAGCCTGAATGAGACAGACCTGGGCCTGGTTTCATTGGATCGTTTGGAGCAGCCTGGAACCAAGACTGGCTGCTTAGCCTAAACTCAGGGTTATTTCAAGCTTTATTTAGCCGGTGAATTTTAAGGCTAAAAAATCAAGGCTGTATGCAGGCTTGTTTCAGGTTGTGATCAAATAAAATTAGTTTAAAATAATATTTTTTCTGTACCTTTATGAAAAAAAAATTTAGCAATAAATTTGTCGGGTGCGATGACACGAAAAACGAAAGCAAAGGAGGCAGCTCAGAACATTTGAACATGTGCTCTTATCGATATTTATGAGGTACACAAATTTTTTTTTTCTCGTCACACACAGATTTCGTATATACTCACTCTCTGGAGTTTGCATACACTCTGTACATTACGTGTCCCATAAACAACAAATGAAATAAAGTATTGTTTTTTGAAATATTTTTTATATATATTTTATAACAAATAATATAATGAATAATAAATATATAAAATAAATAAAATGAATTCTTTATAAATTTATTAAATTTATCCCAATGTAGAATATAGAAAACTAAAAACAGGCCTCATATAGCCTCGAGAAGAGTTTGAGATAAGCCTGGTCATAAATGCTCGTGAAGGCTCATTAAGGCTCGTTTTGAGCCTTGTTGTTTCGTCGTTTCAGGCTTAGTACAGGCTTTTCTACCAGCCTTTGTGCTAGAGCCTGAAACCACGTTATCATTCAGAGGTTCAGCTAGGCCTGAAATCAGGCTGGTGCTCAGCCTGAATTAAAAAATGTGAGCCTTGTTTCAGAGCTTGGCGAGCCCTTTTTTCATCGTCAATTCCTACCTGGGCTGCTGTCGGACCCGTCGCGTTAAAGGGCAAAGTGCGCATGCGCGCATTAGTATCATAGTCGCGAAATAAGAGGTTTTCGTGATTGGAAAGTAGTATTTATTTGATTTGAGGAAATATTCGAATTTTCTATTTTAAATATGGCTTTTAATTGATATGAAAAATCGGCACGTAGAAAAACATATTTAGTGACGCCGAATAAATGCTGTAGTTAGAATCCCATAAAAACTGTCTCCATACGAGTTAACATTTATTAATTTCTAATAAATTATGTTCTGATGTGCCAATTTATCAGAACATGATAAATCTTTTTTCCGAGTGTATTGAGTATGGAGAAATACTATTGGCACTATGGGGACAGTCCTTGAAGTCGAATGTCTCCGAAATAACCATTTTTGTCTGTACGCAGGTATACGTGTATGTAATCGCATTCGAATAATTAGACCCATTCTCTCCTTGTTTTCGATCATTTACGAACTGGTTTAAAAAAACAAAAAAACCTCCTCGAAATACAGGCGATCTTTTATTTCGTCGATGAGAATACGGCCACTAAGAAGGAATACAAAAAAAAATGGTAAAACAAGAGGCTCGGAGACGACTCAACGCGAGAGGATATATATGCGCTCGTGTATGCAGTGCTTTCATAGCCACAAACCACAGCCGCGAAGGTCCGCACGCTCCGTCACTCTTGTACAGGTCCACGCGATGATCGATCGATCGCGATCGTTGCTTCGATTCGTGCGACTGCACTCGTCCTTTTTTTCGCCTATACCTCGTTATCGCGGCTCAAATCCTCCGGTGCGAGGACTCCGCGGTACGCCCTCGCGGCTTCGTTCTCCTCCACACGCGGAACAAAACGTCCCTGAATGAGACTCGCGGATCCGGCGGTCCGACACGATTCAAATTATTGCAAACAATTTTTAAGCGTTCGTCGATTTCTTTCTCTTTATTTCTTTCTCTGTATGTATATATGTATATTAGGGTGGCCCAAATTTGAGCTCGATCACCATCGAATTGTCTTCTTTAATGAGAAAAAAAATTGTCACGAAGTCTGCGAGCGGTTAACTAATACTTAGAGGTCGCTCAAGCGTACCAAAAATTCAAGTTTTCATTGAAAAAATAGATTTTTTTTTCGTTTGCTTCTCACCCATGAATTTTACGTTTTATAATTTTTAAATTAAGGTCGCGAACGCTCGAGCCGGCTAATGAATATTTAGTGGTCGCTCAAGAGCTTCGAAATTTTCAATTGTCGCGAATTTTTCTTCGCTTCTCACTCATAAATTTAACACTTTGTAAAATTTTCAAAACAGTGAATGTTTTTTTTCTTTAGAAACGGCTTTTTTTATGTACCTCGCACTTCTAACCCGATAAAACGGAGGACCCATAATTTTATTTACGGACAAGAGCTTTGAAGAATTATTTTATGAGAAGATTATGATTCTCGGGTTCGTAGTCTGAGGTAACTTTGAAAAATCTGTTTCTAAAGAAAAGCCATTAATTGTTTTGAAAATTTTGCGAAGCGTCAAATTTATGAGTGAGATGAGTCAAAAAAATTGGCGAAAACTGGAAATTTCGAAGCTCTTGAGCGACCACTAAATATTCATTGACCGGCTAGAGCTTTCGCGAGGTTAATTTAAAAATTATAAAGCGTAAAATCCATGTGTGAAAAAGGAACGAAAAAAAAATTCATTTTTTAATGAAAATTTGAATTTTTGGGATGCTTGAGCGACCTTTAAATATTTTTTGACCGATCGCAGATTTCGCGATAAATTTTTTTCCTTTAAAGAAGATAATTAGATGATGAGAAAAAGAAAAAAAATGTATTATTGCCGCCACTAGATTTATTATTTTCTTTTTGGTTTTTCCATTTCACATGATCCAGTAAAATTGTATGACGGTCACCGCAACGCATTACATGCCTAAGCGGGTCCGACAAAGATGACGATATTTTTATAAATAATCAATATTTTTCTTTGAAAATTTATACAAGTCAAGTTGAAATATAACATAAAAAGTATGAGTAACCACTTTTGTAAAACAAACTTAAGGGGTAAGGCCACTGTAAATTTTTTGAAAAATCGATTTTTTTTTATTGGCTTAAAAAATAGTTTAAGTTTAAAATAAAAAATAGTTTAAGTTTCTCCGAAACTTCTTTTTTTAATTTTTTCCAATAAAAAACTATTCGCAAAACTTTAAACGCGTTTTTCTCGAAACATGGTTTTTCAAAATGGCACGCAGCATAACTCGAACAATTTTCATTTTTTTTACTTGACATTTTAACCAGATGTGAACATTTACATTATCTTGAGAATATCGATCGGAATTTTCAAGAACTTTATTTATTGATTTTTTATTAACAAAAAACTTGCCGTTTTTTTCGTCAAAAATCAATTTTTTTTTCAAACGCACGCCAAATCCACAAAAATTGATACTTTTTAAAATCCGATCGACATTCTCTAGCTATAGCCCTCTAGATTAATGGTTTTTTTTTTGTTCTAGATTCGAAAGTGCACCAGTGGTGCTGCGTGCCGCGGAGCCCTGGAAGCAAAACATGTCGCGGGAAGATAGCTGTGGAACCGCCATTTTCTTTTTTTTTACTGTAAAAAAATTTTATAATAAAGTTTAATGTATGCCCGATAACACCATTAAAAGTTTTTTTTCAAATACCTTCAATTTCGGGAGCAAAAAATTAGTGAAAAAACCTTTTTTTTTGGGCCGTTACAGTGGCCTTACTCCTTAATTACTGTAAAAAAATGATTGAAAATGCTCGTTTTTTCACGCCTCCGACTGCATCTCACCCCTTAAACGGTTTGCACAGACCTGTTCAAAAAGTTATGTATAATAATAAAATAAAATAAAACAATTATTTAAAATGTCCCGACAAGAATAGTCTTAGAGTAAAACTACTAAAAGTGAAATTTCCGCGCCGAATTTTCAAAATTTCACACAAGTATCCGCTCGTTAAATTTTCTTACCATACCAAAACTACATTTTTTATTTTCCATTTCCGACGAGCACATCTGCCAGAACCACCTACACTCTTTACAATTATTTGTTTAAAAAATAATAACCTGACTGTTCTTCAATAGTTTTCCATTTAAAAAAAAAACTCAAACTTGGCAAGACTACGTATCAATTGTGCGTAAATTTCCAGCCTCGTCATCCCAATACTCCCATGACAAATTTTTTTTGAAATCGACCTGTTTTTTGGGTCTCAAGCATTGAGGAGTCAGACCTTGAAGATTTTTTCATGGAGTGCACTGCAACCCGAATATGACGAAAAAAATATGTGACTGCTGCAGTAGCGGGCTGTACCATAAGCTCCATCGGAATAATGACTCGTCGATGTATAAACTGCAGCATGTGTATGGCCCGAAAAACATATACATTCTGTATCCATCAGTTATTTACAGCTCGTCGTACCTTGAATAATTCGCTGTTAATCTCCGTGACTCTATCAACGCGTGCCACGCAATTATACTCTGTATAACAGCGATACCGAACGTTCGAAAAAGCAGTTAAGGGGTGAGACAGGATAGCGCGTACAGAATAGGGGGCGCGGCAAGAGGAGCGGAACGAGGGAGGCAGGAGGTTAAGCGCGTACGTGAAAAATAATTGAGCGACGATCGTTAGCCGGCGATAATCCTCCTGCATGTTCCATAGAGGAAGCAACAGAGAGAAACGCACTCGACATTTATTACACCCTTGGCGTCACAACCCCTTGCCTACTGAATTCGTTCAAACAGGTAATCTCTTTGTATGCATTTCTGTGTATTTGTCAGACGGAAAAAAGTACATTCGTATACATAAAAATAAATATTTATGTATAATGTAGCAGTCAAAAGGTTTCGATCGACTCGGATTATTTGCAAAATTCTATTATTCTATAATTCATTTTATTTCTTGTCTTGCGAAGATACTATATAGCTCTATAAAATTAATTATATTTTTTTATAGTAAATTCCATCGTACGGGATCTTCCCCCTTATTGCATTCCCACCATATTCCATTTCTCATCCCCACCTTGCAGCCTAGTCGCTCACCTGGGGTCCAGTAGACCCCAACACTAACTTCAGTTCAAAATTTCAACGCGAAGGCGCTCGAATCTGAACCTGTGGCACCATCTGTTACTAGCCCGAAGTATCATCTATTCGTTGGATGCCTTAGAGTTGTGATCAAAGCGTAAGTTTAGTTTGGGCAGATGAAATAAAAAGTTGTCTCCCAATGTTGGGGTCCCGGTGACCCCACGTAAGTACTGCGATTGAAATTAAATAAAATCAGTTTGAAAATTGTGTTTTGGACGTGTGAACAATCATGGTGAGTATGAGAAGATGATTTATGGAGATCAAATTTTTTTCCTAACCTATTTTCACTTATTCATACCATTTTTCCCCCTTATTACATTGCCGCCATATTCCATTTTACATCCCCACCTTGCGGCCTAGTCACTCACCTAGGGTCCAGTTGACCCCGACACTAACTTTAGTTCAAAATTTCAACGGGAAGGCGCTCGAATCTGAACCTGTGGCGCCATCTGTTACTAGCCCGAAGTATCAACTATGTGTTGGATGCCTTAGAATTGTGATCAAAGCGCGAGTTTAGTTTCGGCCGATGAAATAAAAAGTTGTCTCCCAATTTTGGGGTCCCAGTGACCCCACGTAAGTATTGCGATTGAAATTAAATAAAATCAGTTTGAAAATTGTGTTTTGGACGTGTGAACAATCATGGTTAGTGTAAGAAGATGAATTATGATGATCTAACTTTTTTCCTAACCTATTTTCACTCACTCATAACGTTTTCAGTCATGCTATAATTTGAGGAATAGGTTGAGAAATATTTGCTCGAGCAAGAAGTTGAAGACGATTATGCTTTTCGTGAAAGTGATTTGGAGCACGAAAATGATAATGTATCAGAACAATCTGACGAAGATTATGAAGATGATGATGGTGAATCAGATCTTGAAAATGCTACTTAGGAACAAAGAGTACTTGAGGCTGCTGAAAATGCGAGCTTACTATGTCTCCATTAGATAACTTCCATTCCCTAAGGAACGACTTCCTAATATTTATCTGAGAGTTTCCCTCAAGTATGGCATCTAAAGTTACTCGACGATTTTTGGAGTCGTCATGTTTTGTTAATAGTTCGGTAACTTGGCTTGAAATTTACCAGTATACTTGGATGTATTTTTACTTCACCGTAGACGAAAATCAGTAAATTGTTGAATATTCGGGTTCGTGAAAAAAAAAACCTTTCCAAAATTTTGCAATTATCCAAAGTGATCGAAAACGTTTGACCGGCCCTGAATATTCCATGCGTAGCCACCTCCGACACGCGTTCCGTCAGCCAGATAACAGAATGAATCGAAAAAACGCCTACCAACATAACCTAATCTCCAGTACAAGCCTCTCGAGCCGATTCGAAATTGGGAAAATGGCACCCGGGTATTTCCCAACGTGCCGTAAAGTGGGGTGGCTCTGAACAGATTTTGGAAGTTTTTTGTAGGTAACTTTTTTTAACATCCTAAACTTTTTTTAAATCCTAAATTCCCACTTTTCTTGCTCCAACAGAACAGTGTGTCCTTTGGCTGTCAAATTTATAAGAAAGTCACCCCCTAATTTTTTTTTTCTTTAAGTGTCCAAGTAAGCTCGAGTCTGGGATTTCTTTGACAAGACATTGAAATCCAATTTATGTCAAAGATTAAGGGTTACTTTGACATCATTTTGATAGAAAAAATTAATATTTCATACATTTTACATGCAATTAAGTGAAAAACAACGATTTTTTGCAATGAAATTGTCTTATTCATTAAGGAAACATTTCACATAAAAATATCAAGTACCTAGGGTAATATTATAGGCCCTTAAGGAGGTTGGAGCGATTCAGTTGAGTCAAACAACGGTTTATTAATTTTTTTCAATGAACCTCAAAAAATACATACGAGGTACAGATTTATTTTGTATATGCTAATTTTTTTAAATATATAGTTAAATCGCAAAATGATGCATTTTAATATTGTTATTACGTAAAGTAGAAAAACTTTTGTGTTACGACCAACTTGAAAAAGTATAACATTATCGATGATTATTATGAAAAAACTACGACAACGAATGTTTTATACAATTCACAATGAAATTTTGAGTAATTTATAATTATGCCTATTCATATTTACGTCACGAGATGATTGGCCCGCGGTTTACGATGGGCAAGATGAGGACTTTTTTTTTCTAAACGTTTACAAAGGCTCAGTTTGCGTTAATCCGTTGTTAGGAATGGGTAATCTTGGTGCTAAATAACAAAAAAAAAATACATAACCTTTAGTGTGAGTCTTACCCATCTAACCGCACGTTAAATTACATCCATTAAACTATTTTTTTATCAATGTTGTTTGGTGGTGAAAAAAGTTCACAAAATTCGTAAAGACTCAGTATAGTCTAAACAATAACATGTATTTTTTTTTAGTAAATTTAACCTTGGATTGTGGCTAACGCTCCAACCTCATTAATGAGTCTAATAATTATCATTGAGATCAAAATCAACTTGAGCAACATTACAATCACCTCTAGCAACACTATAATAAACTTGAACACATTTACCTGTTGAACAGAAACTGTCAAAGTTACCCTTAACGTCAATTTAACCTCAATTTAACCCCAGCGTAAAAACGCCCGATGTGAAGGTGCGATTAGTGTGCGGTTGGGATTTTCCGGATCAAGCTGCGTTGACACGGGCACTACACGGATGGGTGACCGCTTGGCTGCGCACTGGCTTGGCCGCCGACTACCGAGCGTTTTGTTTCACCCCGAACAAAACTGTGGGAATATATATAGCCGCCTGCTATCGACTCAGGTTTTGCTCAGTTTCCCTGTGCCCCCATGCGAATGCGATACACCAGTGCGCCGGGAAACGAACGGCTGTGGGCAACACTCCGAGGGGATCTCTAACAAACTGGAAATAGCGGCGTGCGGAATACCTAAAAGCGGAAGGGACAGAATCGCAAAAATCTCAAAGGCTTACTGGAGAACGTGACAAAGAAATATAGAAAAAAATAGCAGCTTATGTTAAAAATAACATATCTTTAAAAATAAAATTCCTCTCGTGATGATTATTGCTTCGATTTATCATTTTGTTTCCCCCATTATCATTGTTTGCCGAAAAAATGCCGTGACACGCCCACTCACGAATTCCGTTTTGGATTAAACCGCTGCAAGGGAGAAACATTTCTCTCTCTCTCTCTCTCTCTCTCTCTCTCTCTCTCTCTCTCTCTCTGTCTCTCTCTCTCTCTCTCTCTTGCATATAGGCACTAACGAATCTTGTACCGGAGCGTAAAGTATTAAGTACCCTCTCGTGGATCATCTCATCGTCGTCGGGGGCGTTTGATTCGAATAGCCGCGGGGGTTCTTGCACGCCGGGAATTCTGTATACGCGCAGGGTGTTATGTACCAGGCGGAGGATGAAGCCTTGCTCCTGCAGGGTGTATGAAGCAAGGCAAAAAAGGAGCTTCGCGCTTATTGCAGTGTGAGCGAACGGTAGCAGACTTTTCGAGCACAAGAGATGAAGATATATATATATATATATATATATATATATATATATATATATATATATATATATATATCATTAACCAAAACGCACGCGGTATGCCGAAGGGTCCCGTTTTTTATGCGGGTTGGGCGCGTGCCGTTGGGCACCACAACCACCATTGTGAAAGTCGTGAATCGTTCGAATTTTTTTGATCGGAGGGTCTGGGCATTCTCTCTCTCTCTCTTTCTCCCTTCTCTCTCTCTCTCTCTCTCTACCTCAATTTTCACTTTTACACGGAGCAACTTGGCATTGCTTATATCCGTGTACTTCATAAACTTTTGCGATATCACATCGAGTATTATTTGCACAACTTTTTTTTAGAGAGTAAAGTTTTTTTACGAAATGCAATTTTTTCTCGTACAACTACCTTTACTTATTTTCCACTCTGCATACTCTTTCCTTTGTCACTCTCTAACATTTCTTTCTTTTTCTTACTTTAATCCTCTCTTCCCCCTTCCTCCCTGCACATATTTCAGCACACTTCCTCTAATTCCCTAAAATACTCGCATATCCCGTTTTGTATCTTCCCTTCCAACATATTTATAATTTCTCCCTTTATCGCCAAATTATCAATTTCTGCCACCCACTGATCTGCTTTCCTTCCAGCTTTTTCCATTACTAACTCCCAGCCTTTTCCACATACTAACGCTCCAGCGTTCTCTTCTTTACAAAACCTGCGACGCGAATCCTTTTCCTCTCTCTTTCCTGCCCTTCCTATGTTTTCGCATTTTAATCGTGCCCACATTTCCTTATCCCTTCCCTTTACTCCCTCTTCCAACCAGTATTTCCATGGTCTTTTTTCGTTTTCCACAATATATTTGTATTTTTCATTATACGTTGGTTTTCTTATTTTTTCGTCTTTCTTCCTTAAAATTTCCTTTTTTAAGCTTTTTAATCCTTCTTCTATCCTTTCCACTTCTCTTCTTTCCCTTATCATTGTTATTATCTCTTCTATTCCCGTATCCCATTACAACTTTCTCTGAATCCTTTCCCGTTTAGCGCATCAAATAAAACGTATTATTTATTTAAAAATAACGAATATTTTTATGTTAATATGAGGTACAAGCATGGAGGTTATGTGTGGAACAGAATATCCGACAAATGGCATAAACGGCATGGACTTGGAAGACATATTCTTTCAACAAGTGGCGCAATATAAAATAGTCCGCAATAATGACAAAATGTTATTGAAAATTTCTGCAAAAGAGTAAACTCTTGCAAACAGGGACCAGGACCATTTATCGGATACTTCGTTCCACACATAACCTCCATGTTTGTACCTCATATTAACATAAAAATAATCGTAATTTTCGAATAAATATTACGTTTTATTGATAAATTAAAATGTCAGGTCATTTTAAGACACCCTATATACGAAGCTAGGTATAGCTAGAGTTATTTAGTGTATAAATTGTTAGATAGAAATGTGACCAGCGTGTCATCTTCATAAAGTGCCGTATAAATGAGACGATTTTTAGAATCGTCATTTTTCGTTAAAAGTTCTTGGCTTGAAATTTTACCAGTATACTGGGATGTGATTTTACTTGATTATAGACGATAATAAGTTAATTGTTGAATATTCGGGTTCGTGAAAGGAATACCTGAAGGGGGAAGAAAAAATTTGCCGATTTTTTGTTAACGGAAAGTTTTTTTCACCAATTTTGAGACTTTGAGTATGTTTGTGACTACTTTTGGCTGTTTCAAGGTATTTTTTTTCATTGATCTTTAAAAATGGCGGAGGTATGACACGGTCTTCTATACTGCATTTGCAAAACTCACGTGTCGTGTGACTAAAAAACTAATCAACCGATTCTAATGAAATGAAAAACCGTGCCATACCTCCGCCATTTTTGAAGATTAATTAAAAAAAAAAAAAAATACCGGGTAACAGCCAAAAGATATAATAAAACATGACCTAAGTTTCAAAAATATTGGATAAATCTTTTCTTTAAAAAAATCATCAAAATCAGACATTTTTTCCTTGCCTAAAGGCATCTGCGCCCTTAAGACGCGAGTATACATTTGCGAGTCTTCATGTTGACGTACAGGGATGATCGGGCCCGGTTGACCCTTGAAAAGTCGACGACATGTAATATTGGCCACCGTCGATGCCGACGAGGGGTGCGATCGCTATATATATGTTTACCTGCCGGGGGCGACACAAATACGCGCAAGAACACGACACCCGGCGGGTGGCCGACGGCGCGCACACCGGAGAGTCCGGCAGGGTTGCAGGGCACGTCCGACACGCGGGGGTTGGATTCGTGACTCTGAGGATGATGGTCGATACTATAACTATATATACGTGTCTAGTCCCGAACGAGCTGTCGTCACGGTCGCACGCGTGTGTGAGGGCGTTGAGACCCCGTAGAAATTTGACTTGCGCGAGTGGCGAGTCGTGTATAAGCGAATATGGGAAACTATGAGTTTGAGGACGTTCGAGTTCGAGGAGCCTCACGCAGTGGCCTATTGCAGTTCAGTAAAAGAGACGAAAACCCAGCACTTTTTAGCCTAGAATATGAATTTTTGACTGAATGTAGATGGTTGTATACTGAAAGTAAACCCAATAAAATATGGCCGCTCAACGCGCCTCAACCGCAAGAAATAGGGGTTGAAAAGTTAAAAATCTCCGTATCTCGATAACTAATAGCCCAATAAAAAAATGTTTCAAACAAAAGTTGTTTGGAATAATAAAATACGTATAAAGTTATCTGATGTTAAATCGCCTATCTTTGAAAATAGCGGCACAAAAGCGATATGTCTACTCCGCTCGCACACGCATCAACCCCCAATTTTCGAATCGTTTTTGTGCTGCTATTTTCAAAGATAGGAGGTTAGACGTCAGATAGCTTTATACGAATTTTATTGTTGCAAATAACTTTTGTTTGAAATATTTTTTGATCGGGCTATTACCTATTGAGATACGGCGATATTTAAGTTTTCAACCCCCAATTTTCGAATCGTTTTTGTGCCGCTATTTTCAAAGATAAGAGGTTAGACGTGAGATAGCTTTATACGAATTTTATTATTCCAAACAACTTTTGTTTGAAATATTTTTTGATCGGGCTATTACCTATTGAGATACGGCGATTTTTAAGTTTTCAACCCCCAATTTTCGAATCGTTTTTGTGCCGCTATTTTCAAAGATAGGAGGTTAGACGTCAGATAGCTTTATACGAATTTTATTGTTCCAAACAACTTTTGTTTGAAATATTTTTTGATCGGGCTATTACCTATTGAGATACGGCGATTTTTAAGTTTTCAACCGCTATTTCTTAGGGTGGGAGCGAGTTGAGGGGCAACATTATATTGGGGTTACTTTCAGTATGCAACCATCTATCTTCAGTCAAAAATGTATATTCTACGCTAAAAAGTGCTGGGTTTTCGTCTCTTTTACTGGATTATTGACGCTGCATGCTCGTAACGTAAATCCTAGGGTCTTCGGAATCATCTTTAGATAAATGCAAGCTTGTTTGTGCAACGGCCGTTTTAAGTACTCTTTTGGCCCCGAGGGAACGATTCGATGAGAAAAGAAAATTTAAGGGTTGTCCGCAAAACAACCGAATGTACTGATAGCCAATATCATTTATATATACAGTGGAACTTTAGTTATACGTTTTTCAAAGGGTACATCAAATATGACATGTAAGTGAGAATAACGTAGAAGTCAAATACTGCACGTATCTCAAACTCTTTAACATTTAAAAATGGCGATTGGTGCATAATTTACGATGTTCTTCAATAGCAGTACGTCTATTATATCAATGTTTGGTTTTTCAATGGAAAATTTGATAAGTAATAATCGAGTAATGAGCCAACTCAAATTTTTGAATTTCCGCTTTGAATTTTTATTTAATGCACGTTTGTAACAGTAAGCTTTGACGTTTTAAACTAGTACATAGCAGATAGGTTCGTATTGATAAGAGATATGTAATCACTGTGCATGCATACATAGTCGAGATCAGAAACGTCAAAACATCAAAACACCTAACAAAACATCAAAACGCCGTCACATGAAATTTTCTCCGGCGAGATCCTGTAATTAACGTATAATTAAATTACATTTATTTTTAAAATTCTTCTTTGATCATTTTTGTCTCAATGATAAGATGCAGATAAGAACTTTTTCACGAGTATTTCGTGTTCCGAATTTAATTTTCTTCATTCGGCTAAACGTAAAATGAAATTCTGACTTTTTCCAGAATGGTTCATTGTTTCTGCCGAATACTACTCCTCACAAAATTACGCTATATTTTTTTTTCCGAAAAGGACTCAAGAAACTATTGAAAGTTGATTTTTCCACGGTGGCAAAATCTCAACGCAACAGCCTTAAAACCCTACCTTATAATTGTCACCTCGTGTATACGTAATTGAAGTTTGCATCGTTGGGATGCAACGAGAATATTTTTTTTCGTATTACCCCATTTTTTTCGGCCCATTTAGGCTCCAAAAATCAATGGAATTTTTTTGAAGATTCCTATTAGGGAACCTTATTAGGTTCCATAACCTAAAGTTGGAAAAAAAGGGTTTAGTAATACAAATAGTAATACAAATGAAGAAATGATAAAATAAAGAAGAATTTTCGTTGCATTCCAACCATGCAAACTTCAATACCGTTAAATGTACGTAGATGTCTCGGCTGTTATCAAGGCAAAAGGGCACAGGTCGCATTTAACTCTACGGGGGTAATCTTTCGGATCGAGCCCTTACGTTGAAGAGCAGCAGAGCGCGCAGCTCTGCTGAAATGCAAGGTGTACACTCTCTCTCTCTCTCTCTCTCTCTCTCTCTCTCTCTCTCTCTCTCTCTCTCTCTCTCTCTCTCTCTCTCTCTCTCTCTCTCTCTCTCTCTCTCTCACCAACTTTTTCTCTCGCGCCCACTCTCCCCATATTATTGCACAGCGACTCAGCATGCGCTTGGGCATAAAGGGGCTGTTGCCGCGACGGTGAAGCCAAGCAATCGGGGGTGTCGCGTTACCGAGGGTAACCTCCGGGACAACCGCAGCTACCGTGGCGTGTAAGGCTAGTTGTGATGTGTACCTTATAATGGAGGGTTCTACTCCTTTATACTTCCACGTACGTGTATGCGCGTCTCTCAATTTGTTCCCTATTTACCACTTCCCCCACTCATCTCTCCGTCACTGTCAGTCTTTTCATTTATTTTCGTCAGAGCTTTTACGACTTTCATCACAGCACTTTGTTACTTACAAGGAACATCCCTCAGGTGTCCGCCTCCGATTTTGTTGAAACTCATATATGTGATAAAGCATCGAAAACTTTGAGACACGTATTTTTTTTTATCGGCGGAAAAACGGATTTAAGGGGGGAAACCGCCCCTCAAAGAAAGGCGTGTCGAGGGGTGATTTTGTAGTTTCACCCAGAAGCAATCCACCGATCTGAATGAAACAAAAACAAAAATTCTTCTAATGAAAAGCGATGAAAAATCCACTATGAAAATGTTAAGAAAAAATTAAATTAGGGGGTAAATCACCCCTCAATTTGCCTTCTTTTCACCCCACGCTTAAGAGGGTTGTATGAAAATTAATAAAACAGGTATCATTTTAAAGGGGAATCAAAATTCAAGTTGACGCGTTGTTGCATTTCAGCGGGGCAGCAAATTTAAGGGGGTAAACCACCCCTAACATAAATTTGTTCATTTCCATTCATTTAAAAAATCAGAAGATTTTGAAAATCCTGTTACCTTTGGTTTTGGTGAATCGAACACACATTGTGAAATACCCGGTTGCAATAATTTGGCCATTATCAGATGTGCATGGTGCAAAAAGTCGTTGTGTTTAAAGCATTTTTTTGACGATTATCATTATTGCAGGAATTATGAGCCATGATTGTTGATGGTTGATAGTTGATAGACTAGAAAAAAAATATATATATCACAAGAAAATGATTTGACGGCATATGACTGCAATACTTTTCATAAGTACTATTAATTAAATCAGCTGATATGATTACCAAATGAAATATGTCAAAATATATTAAAAACATGTTCGTTAACCTACTGTAAAACCCTCAGTTTCATTAATATGTTTAATTAAATTAACGGTAAAATAATAAAAATATACATTCCTCCACAAAACTACGTCGCTGACTAAATTATCGCTTGATCCTATCCTATGGGGATGCTTAATGGACGTGCATATTGAAATCGGAAGCGTTTCGACACGAAAATATGAGTCTTATGAGTAAGGGGTAGCCCCACGTCCCCACTCCCAAAGTACCGCTCCTAAAGCTCAAAACGAATATGCCTGCACACAAAACATAAAATTAATATTACCGGTGGAATGAAAACAGTTTTAACGAAATTCGTGAAACCTTTCGCGAAACTTCAAATGAAAAGCAATTAGAGGGGGTAGTTTACCCTTAAAATGTAAAAATTTAAAAACGTAATAATTTAAAAACGCGGGAGAATATTTTGATTCCGCGGATACATGTTAAATACAGAAAACACGACGGTGATGAACAAATTTATGTTAGGGGTGGTTTACCCCCTTAAATTTGCTGTCCCGCTGAAACGCAAAAACGCGTTAACTTGAATTTTGATTCCCCTTCAAAGTGATACATGTTTTATTATATTTCTAATCAACACTCTTGTAGTGGATTTTTCATCGCTTAATATTAGAGGAATTTTCGATTTTTTTTCATTCAGATCGGTGGACTGCTTGTGGGAGAAACTTTGAGGGGTGGTTTCATCCCCTAACACCGTTTTTATGCCGATACAAAAAATCATTTTTAATAATTTGCAATGCTTTACCACATATATGAGTTTCAACGGAATCGAAAGCGGATACTTCAATGATGTTTCTCGTCAGAGGGGTAGTTACCCCTTAAGACGAATGTAATAATTTTGACATATGGTAAAACATTAAATTGTAGCTTATAGAAATATTTAAAATCAGCGGATATACTTTAAACACAGAAAAAAACGACCATGATAAATAAATTTATGTTAGGGGTGGTTTGCCCCCTTAAATTTGCTATGCCGCCAAAACGCAAAAACCCGTCAACTTTAATTTTATTTGCCCTTCACAATGATACCTGTTTTATTAATTTGCATACAACCCTCTTAAGTGTGGGGTGAAAAAAGGCAAATTGAGGGGTGGTTTACCCCCTAATTTAATTTTTTCTTAATATTTTGATAGTGGATTTTTCATTGCTTTTCATTAGAAGAATTTTCGTTTTTGTTTCATTCAGATCGGTGGATTGCTTCTGGGTGAAACTGCAAAATCACCCCTCGACACGCCTTTCTTTGAGGGGCGGTTTCCCCCCTTAAATCCGTTTTTCCGCCGATAAAAAAAAATACGTGTCTCAAAGTTTTCGATGCTCTATCACATATATGAGTTTTAACAAAATCGGAGGCGGACACCTGAGGGATGTTCCTTGTTAATAGCGTTGACGTTTTCATCGTTGCAACGCAACGAAAGCTCTCCTTTATATTTTATTTTTAGTATTTTTATCATTTTCATTATTATAGAAGATCTTTTTATAAATTTATATTGTAAGCCGCTAAACAAATATTTTCAGAAAAGATTGAGCGATTTTTGTTGGCGAAATCTGCGAGAAGAAATTCAGAAATATTAATTTTTATTGCATTCCAAGGATGCAAACTTCAACCTCGTGTTACTTAACTTTTCTTTATACCATTGTCCTTTAGTGCTCATGATGTTTTGTGATAATGGTATTGCCATCTCTCTCTTTCCCTTTTCTGGTATGCTCCGAAAAATTTATTTTCTTATAATTCAAGATTTCGGTGCGTTTAGCCACTCAAGTCTCGAATCGATACAAAATCTGCGGATACACGAGGGAGAGCACAATTAGGCAATTGATAATTTATTTCTCCTCAAGGGAACGGATATTAAGGATCGAAGGACGTGCAATGCGTATATATATATATATATATATATATATATATATATATATAAATTGCAAGTATTTATATCGGGTGTCCCATTTTAATCTGACACCGGATCTATCTCGAAAAAAACTCTTCCGATCAAATATAAAGTACAATAAACCTATCAGGGTTCAAAGAGGGACCTTAACAAAAATATTTTTGTGTCCAAAATTCAAAATCACGACGTTAAGATTTCCATCATGTTTAAAAAACTGGGATCATGAGTTTTTCACCAAAACATTTATCAGGCGAAAACTAACAACTTTTGTAGGAAAAGTTTTTTTGGTAACATCCACAATTTTTAGGTTAAAATACCATTTTTTAGCCGCAGTGACAAGCCGCAGAGATCGAATCCTTGTTTGGGTTTGTTTCGGTTATCGGACAAACGGAAAGACACACTAACTAACCCAAACAAACTCACACCCACACACACGCACACTTTCACTAGGGATGTTGCAGACTTTACCTCCTCGTGGTACATTCGGGATAACGCTGAAATAGTACAAAATGGTATTCTAACCACAAAATTATGAACGTCATCAAGTTACTTTTCCTAGAACAGTTGTTAGTTTTGACCTGATGAAAAAACCTTGTGACCTTGTGAAAAAATGCATGATCCAATTTTTTTAAACATGTCGGCCATCTTGTCGTCGCCATTTTGAATTTTGGACCAAGGAAGATTTTTTTTAACGTCTGCCTCTGAACTCTAAATTTTTATTACACTTAATACTGGATTGGCGCCCTATTTTTCGAGATAAATCAGGTATAATATTAAAATGGGACACCCGGTATATATATATATATATATATATATATATATATATATATATATATATATATATATATATATATATATACACACACACACACACACACGCACACGGAACCAAATGAAGCGCGATAAAGAGTTGGACGAAAAAACGATGAGATAAGTATAATAATAATAATAACATGTACGTGAAGAATACCCGACAGATTTTACTCGGTGGAGGATTAAAAGCGAATGCCCCGCGAAGGAAAGAAAAACAAGCCTGTTCTGATTTTTTTTATGTTTAATTCAATATATATATATATAATGCGTTATATTTCTATGTATTTGTATACATATACAAATATGTGTGCATGAGCATGTGTGTGTGTGTGTGGCATCCTCGCAGGCTATCCAGTAACAGCACACGAGAGAATTAGCATTCTGAATTCTTTATGAGGCTTCAACGAGCGGGAGGCGAGGGTATATATCCCGCAGGTACCCGCCTCTAATCGACAAGATTACGGCATTAGCCTCACTCGATTTTTCGGTCGGGTTTTCTCGTTAGCGACCGATCGTCGGACACCCCATGTACCGCTGTACGTATACATATATACGTGCGTATATATGAGAAAAAGATATTTTGAATCCGTGCTTAATTTACGTAATGTTGGTTATCAGCACCCATGGCTGTTTCTAGGACGACCCTTGAGCCTTTTTTTTTAAAGAATCTTCAATTTTGAGGACTGGGCGATCCTTGAAGTGATCTTTATATAAGTTCACATTTGTGTAGGGGTGACTCCATAGACGAGTTCGAGGAGAGGAAACTCCCTGATTTGGAAAATTTGAGCTTCATCCGAAGGGACTGACATTGCGAAGGACTTTGGAAGAATTAGTGCTCGATCATTCGGCCCTCCCGGATAATCTGCGATGGAACAGGATCTGTATATATATATATATATATATATATATATATATGGGGCATTCCACGCCATTTCACGTAACCCGTGATCCCGACCATTTTTGCTTTAACTGATTTTTTTGGTAAGATTTCAATCTCCTTCTATGATTTTTAAGTCTAGTCTCAACTTGGGCCCATTTTTTCTTCTATTTTTTTCTTCAAATTAATCATATTTTTGGGGAAGATTTTCATCATTTTAATCTCCCATTTTTAGGCCTGACGAAGCCGAATTGGAAGTCACAAAATGATTAATAGCATTATTGGAGATTAAAATGATAAAAATCTTCTAAAAAATATGATTAATTGGAAAAAAAATAGAAGGGAAAATGGACCCACGATGAGACTTGTCTTAAAAACCATGGAATGAGTCACTATTAAAAAAAAAATTATGAAAAAAATAAAGGAAGGCAATCATCTTTAGAAAAAATAGTTTTTACTTTGGAAGCAAAAAAACGTTGACATTGATAATTCATCATTTTTCATATTTTTTTAACGAAAGTATATGCTTCAAAATGAAAAAAAAAATAAAGTGACATTTGTCGATATCTCAATTAGTTCAGGGGTTATCAGCGTTCAAACGTTTCCAAAACTTCCGAAATCGACTTTTTTGGGAAATTATATCTCCTGAGCGAGAAGAGATAAAAATCTAAAAATTCGTGTGGATGTTCCTATCGAGGGATACAATTTTACAACAAAAAAATCAGGAAAACCATAAATGATCGGGGTCACGGGCTAGGTGAAATGGCGTGGAATATTCGATATGGAATGTCATATGTATATATATGGTTTGTTGTAATTAATGGATAATCCTGCAACTGTCGATAGGTCAAATCATGTCCTACTCTATGCTGGAATTTTAGTTTACCAAAAGTCCCACAGTTTTCGAAATAAAAATCATCTGCTTTTGCTTTGTCACATGCCATTTCTACAAATGATAACTTTTTTGACCCGATTTAAAAAAAAATACTCTTGGTTATTTTTTTTATCTAGGAAAGTCTTCTTTCTAACCGTAAATGTTAAGGAAACTTTATGAAAAAAGATCCTATGCAGAATTTTAATACAAACCAATTCGAAAATCTGATTTTGATAGCCTGCAGTGTAAAAAAAATGTACTACGCATATCGTGCCAATTACTTAAAAAAGTTGCTTAGTTATTGTCGATTCATATCATTTGTAGAAATGGCATGCGAAAAACCAACAGCAGATAATTAAAAAAAAAAAAAACATAAAGCCCAAAATTTCGAAAACCGTGGGACTTTTATTAAACTGATATTCCAGCAAATAATAGAACATGAGCTGACCTATCGACAGTTGCAGGATTGTCCATTTATTACAGGACACCCTATATATATATATATATATATATATATATATATATATATATATATATATATACATATATACATATACATATATATATGTATGTATGTATGTATGTATTTACCCGGAGCGTATCACTTTCGTATCAAGATCGTGCGCACAAAACCGACCCCTTATATATTGATTACTGCAAGCGAATTGGACCCGATATATCAGTCGAGATAGACAGGAAGGTTTAGGGCTCCGGGGGCGCTGGTACATCAAGGACTTTTTCACTGGGCCGAGAATAAACCCGCGAGTTGCGCATCATTGGGGTGGCCAGCCAAAGATGTACATGCGATTGGCTAGGCTATATATTTCTATTCGTTGTGTGCACGAAGCGTAAAGTAGAGGGGTCCCCGATTGCCAGCGATCTTAGCGACGAGTTCCGGAATTTAGCCGAGGGCTGCGAGCCTCGCCTCGCAAAGGAAAACGCTTTGCGAAGGGCCACGAAATAATTTCCTGTCCCCTACAATGACAACGGGGCATTTATTAATCAGCTATCGTGGCGTAACGATAGTCTCTTTACACTCTCTTATTATAACGTATATATTTTTCTTTGCCCCAAATACACGGAGCCGTTTATTTCTTATTTAGTTTTGGGTGTAATGAGTATTAAAGATCCGAATCATTAATCACCTAAGTAGTATAAATGGATTATTAATAAGATTTTTAGATATGACATCGATACTCTGTCTGTTGGTGCGATGTATTGAAATTCGACAAATCGATTACATGGAATTATCATGGATTGTTAAAGAGGGGGGAGGTACCTTTAGGCGAGGAAAAAATTTGCTGATTTTCTTGATTTTTTTAAAGGAAAAATTTCTTCACCATTTTTTAGACTTACGGTATGGTTCATTTCTACTTTTGGCTGTTACATGGTTTTTTGGGAATGGTACATTTTTTTCAACCACCTTGCGGAGCACCTCAAGCCGCATGAAAGACATTAGCGGGTCAGAGTCGTTCAAGGTCGTTCAAGGTCATCTACTCAAATAAAGTACAAATCTAAATATCTCGGATCACTGCCAAATATTTGGTAGTGATCCGAGATATTTAGATTTGTACTTCATTTTAATAGGTGACCTTGAATGACCTTGAATGACTGACCCGTAATGTTTTTTATGCGGCTTGCGGTGCTCCACATGATATATATATATATATATAATTCCATCGAAGCAACATGCATGTAATCCTGTTGTATTCTAGTGGGTTATTCGTGTTGCACATGCAAACTATACGTTGCGTTGCGCTGTGCGAATATTTGCAGTAAATAAATTACGTCTCTTTTAATTCACGAAAAAAAACCTGTTTTTATTTAACTTGATTAAATATTTATAGACAGATCTATAGAATACATTTTACTGAACCTAGCATCCACTGTGGCGACCGTGAATCATGGAGTCAGTTCGATGTACGTTATGTTTGACAAACCCGTACTTTGTGCAACCCGCGTCACGAGTTCCTACTTTACGTGTGTTGTTCGGGACCAACTGTGTTGATTCAAAGCACATTATGTGTGTTGCAATAAGTCCGTTGTTCAGCAACACGTTGGAAGCCTGTGTATTTACTTATTTTTCACAGCGCAAGCCTTCTTATATAGCGTTTCAATAAACCTTAAGGGGATCCCCTTAAAGGAACGTTAAGAATTCTGATTTTTTTTCTAAATTCTGACACGTCCAATAAAATATCTACATCGCAGTTTCACTAAGGTCCGCTGCATCGTTTTTTAGAATTAAAAAGAAAAACATTCATTTCGGCAATTCAGCAATTTATTAGTTTTCTTTATTTTTTTCGAAAATTCTCTCACTGAAATTTACAGGAAAAAATAAATTTGAATCAAGTTTAATTTTCTTTCCTCGCCGTTTGTTCCGCGTTTGGAAAAAAATCACGTAGTTGCTATTTCGAAAATGACATTTTGCGGGAGCTTGAAATGCGCCAATACAATAAGGAGAACGTGGAGAAGAAAACAACATAATTTGCAGGGGCCGGGTTGAAATTCCGAAGTTTGAATGCTCCGACGGCTTAAAATTCCGAATTTCAATGTTCCGAAATTTCGGGTTGAAATTCTGAACTTTGAATGTTCAGGACGACCAAAACTCCGAAAGAAAAGGACCCGAAAGATCAAAACTTCGAAAGAATTTTACTCGAAAGACCAAAACTTCGAAAATCTTAACACTATCAAAATATTTGGGCTATGCAAGTTTTAAAAGTTTCAAAATTTTCAATAAATCGACGAATTATTTCAAGATTTTTTTTTTATTCAGGCCTGAGGCCACTTTCGAGTCCTAAAAAATAGGCTTTTTGGGGATTTTTTTTTTTTCAGAAAAATGACAAAATAAATCGAGATTACAAAAAAGGTTGTTTATCATACACATCAGTGACTGTATGCAATATTTTTTTTTTTTGAAGCGAATAATTTCAAAATGGCGGCTGTGCAGCGTTTATCTCAAAACTGCATTTTTTAAGTTAGCCGGAAACAGAACTCAGATTATTTTCAACCGATTCACTTGAAATGTTGAATATATCTTGAAAAATAAATCGTCTATGGAAGTACGTAGAATTTTTTTATTTTTATATTGCATAGTTCATTCGTTATTAACAATTATCTGACGATTTTTTAGGCAAATTTTTCACTCTCCAAAAAAATCGTCAGATAATTATTAATAACAAATGAACTATGCAATATAAAAATAAAATCCTACTTACTTCCGTAGACAATGTATTTTTCAAGATATATTCAACATTTCAAGTGAATCGGTTGAAAATTGTCTGAGTTAGGTTTCCGGCCAACTTAAAAAAATGCAGTTTTGAGCTAAACGCTGCACAGCCGCCATTTTGAAATTAATCGTTTGAAAAAATTATTGTATACAGTCACTATGTATGATAAACACCCTTTTTTGTAATCTCGATTTATTTTGTAGTTTTTCTGAAGAAAAAATTCCCAAAAAGCCTATTTTTTCGGCAATAAAAATTTTGAAACTTTTAAAACTTCCACAGCCGAATAATTTTGACGGTGTTCAGATTTTCGGAGTTTGGGAATTTCGTGTAAAATTCTTTCGGAGTTTTGATCTTCCGGGGTAGTTTATTTTCGGAGTTTTGAGTGTTCTGATCAGTCAAAGTTCGGAATTTCAACCCGGCCCCAATTTGCAGGTTATAACTGTCACTACTCGGGGTCGTTGCTAAAAGTTGGATCAACGCAGGCAATCGGTAATTTGGCGAAGCTTCGCGTGTACAGGGTGGATTGTGATAGGCGGTACGTATTTGACGCTCGTGAAGAAACTTCTCCGCGTACTGACCTTTGTGCGGCATCTTCCAAAAGGGCGGCTCGGGGGTGGGCGAGCAAGGGTTGGCCACCCCCGTGCCCAACAGGGTCCTTGCCGCGTGCAGGGCCGCCGCGGCCACCTCTCTGCTTCTGACAGCCGCAGCGCTCGGCGGGTAATCCGAAACTCCGTCACTTCCGGTCCCCGATACTCCGCCACCGGCCCCGCAAGGATGACGCAAGTGAAGGCTCAGTCGTCCACCGCCCCCGCCCGCGACTCCAGCCCCGCCGCCGCCACCTCCGGCCACGCTAACACAGTGCTGAAACACGATATATTTTATTGTTTTTATTTTCATTAAATAAATGTCATTATTACACGATACATATCCATCTATTATTTATTCTATGAATTTTTCATTAAACGTTTTTTTCTTCTTGAATTTTGTATCTAATTAATTAATTGATTAGATGAATGAGCAATCCTATATCTAATTAATTGATTAAAAAATTATAATCTTATGTTGGCTGTCATCCCACTCGTTTTTGTATGCGCTACTGTATCGCGTTTCCACGAGGGCATAGGGAAACTGGGGAAAACCTGTGCCGATACAGGGGGCTGTATTTCCTTGGGCTGAGTTTCAGTTGTGTTGCCATTGGATACTCAGTAGGACTGTATCTAAATAGTCGGCTCGCAAGGCATTGCGTGGCTGGACAGTTACCCATCCAAGTACCGGCTCATTTCAAGGCTAACAAATGCCGCAGATCGCCGAAGCTCACACCGACCGTGCGTCCAATACTTTTGCTCCTTTTCAATTTTGTCATTGGTACTGAAGACATTTTACCATGCAATTAAAGACCATTCTATATAATCTTAAAAACTATCTATATAAGTAAAATATATCAATAAAGTGTGTTTCTTTTTTCCCTGTGGCGTACCAAACCGATCATTTTGAAAAAATTATATAATCTAATAAGATGCTCAAAGATTAGGTGAAAAAATTTTCGCTATTGTACCCCAAGTGGATTATAGTAAAAAATAATAAAACAAGCAATATTTTTTTTTCAAACCTTAATCTTTCGCAAGATGTTCTATAATTTTATTTCGTAACCCGTTTGATCGGAACAAGTACCAAAAAAAATCAAATCGATCAACTGTACCGTTTCCGGAATTTTTTTTTATATTAAAAAAAAATTCATTTTTCTAAAACCATTGCGTTGACGGGCATGAAATTTTCAGAAAATTTGTTTTTTTTTATACCTCAGAATATACTCCAAATTTCGCTGGAAAAAATGCGGGGGCAATTTTTCCCTACTTACCCGGCTATGGACTTTCAGCTACACCTTGGAAAATAAATTCATCTTTAAGAGGAGATACCGTTGGGCGAGGAAAAGTTTGACTAATTTTCATGATTTTTTTTTTCTAAATCAAAATGTCTACATCATTTTTGAGATTTAGGGTATGTTTTGTTACTACTTTTGGCTGTTACATGGAATTTTTTAGTTTTATTAATCGTTAACAATGGCGGAGGTATGACACGGTCTTCTAAACTGCATTTTCAAAAGTTGCGTGACGGATAGCTAACAAAATAATCGACCGATTCTGATGAAATTTAGTATAAATGTTTTTAACCTTATTGTCTAAAACATCATCCCACATATTTATACATTTTTTAAAACTATTTTTATTGCAAAATGTAGCCGTTTTTTAAAAATATCAATCTTTTTGTTTCAAAGTGTACCATTTCATCGATTTTCGACATTTCTCACTTTTTCTTGGTTCATATTGTGCGTATGAGTTTTAACGAAAGAAAAATCTTCGTTAATTTCTTTTCGGATTAATCCTGCCGACGCTACGTGTCACGCCGTTTGACAACATCCGCCGCAACCCGTTTCAAAGACAGTGCAATGTGTCCGCCATTTTTTGAGATTAATAAAAAAGACCATGTAACAGCCAAAAGTAGTAATAGAACATACTCTAAGCCTAAAAAATGGTGAAGAAATTTTTCCTCTAAAAAAAAACACGAAAATCAACAATTCTTTTTTCCCTTAAAGATATCTCCCCCCTTAATCCCTAAATAGTCGAAAATCCTCACAACAATGTCAGAGAATGAGAAAGCTACGATTTTGGAACGGATTTTGAATCGTATTAATATGTGGCATTGATCAACATACTCGATGGATTAAAGAAACGATTTGAAAATTTACGTTTGCAATATTGTGGACCACGGGCGAGCCGACATGGTCGCGGACCATTTCCATGGGATAACACGTATACGTTTGCAATGGGCGGCAGTACGATACGTACGAAATGACACGAATGTAATTGACGATGAATTGCGAGCTCGTTAAGCACGAGTGAGTTGTGTGGAAATTTCATTTATTACCCAATTAAACGCCGGATCTCACCGTCTGTAAATTAACGATGCTCTTTGAACAGGGATCTGTTTCTCTCTATGCTGGTCAGTCAATTTTAACTCGATCCTGTCCCGAATAGGTCATGGCGAACCACAACCCGTTGCCAATTTGTCGATCTCATTTCTATGTACGATTTCATCTGTATTGCAAAGCTTTATTTTTCTGCACATTTGCGATTATCAAGCACAGAAATTTGAAGAGATAAAGAGAAAGAGAGAGACCATGAAAACACAAACAATGATAAAATTGAAGGAAAATCGTACGGTCAATCCAAAAGTACTGTGCTTATAATTATAATTCGTTGAAGCACGCCGACCAATGTTTAAATGAAATAAAAATGACGTTTCTTCGAATTCGCTTCGAACATTATTATATATATAGTTTTTTTAATTTGAGCTATATTGTGAAAAACTATTTTTTTAATAACATTTTTAACGTTGGCCGGGTAAAGTTTTAAAAAATCACAAAATAAAGATTCTTTTAACATTAGTACAAACTATTTTTAAGATAATGATTTTTCTAAACGGATTTTAATAAGATTCAGGTGGGATCGAGCTACACTTAGGTTAGATTCCTTTAGAATATTTATTATAAAGTCACAACTTAATCTGCAAAAACAATTGTCTTATAACAATAACAGAAAAGTAAGACGTGTGGGAAGTACAGTGGCGTTGAAATTTGCATCGTTGGAGTGCAATGCAAATTCTTCTTCATTTTTTCATTTCTTCATTTTTATCACCTTCTGAACCCGTTTTTTGCACGTTTAGATTATAGAACCCTAGTGAGGATCTTTTAAAATGTTAGAACGATTTTTGGAGACTAAATGTGGCGAAAAAAAAAATTGGGCTATATGGAAAAAAATATTTTCGTTGCATTCCAACGATGCAAATTTCAATACCATTAAATATATCTACGTTGCAAAAAAATCGTGACGAATGTGGGAGACATTCAGAGGTTGCTTTATACATTTTTTTTAACTTCTTGAAATTTTCTTTTTGTTTCAAGTACTTTTATGTAATACATGCATTCTTGTGCTTGGATTTAATGCTTGAATTAAAAGAGTATGTGCAAAAGTTGTCAAGCCTTGAAAGTGCGTTTGTGAACGAATGTTAGCGTAAATATGAATTGTAATTTAAAAAAATCAGCGTCTGCCAAATACAGCGACGGTGTGAAAAAGATTCATCCGGCTTTGGCACTTTTTCCGTAATTCAGTCGAATGGATGAGGCGTCGAAAGTATAAAAAGGTCACAAAATTGTAGCTCTAAAATTCACTTGAATTATCATGGAGTAATTGAAAATTACTTGAAGGTTTCAGCTAATTTGAATATCATTAGGTGGGTGGGTTTGGAAATTATGTGCTTTCATTATAAAAATTGCGTAATTAAAAAATAATGCTTGATTTATTTTGGAGATAAAAAAATACTGGAACTTAAGCAATTTTGAGCAGTTCCTTGTAAAAATAGTTTATTTAAGCGCAGTCAATATCTCTTACTGGTATGTTCGCTGCGCTCGTTGATGATAAAATACCAACTTAATTCGCGATTTTTTGACTAAAACCGCATAAAAAATGTGTAGGTTTCAATATTTTCTAAAAAAAAAAAATGACGTAGTGGATCTTAAGGAAACTTCGGAATTAAGGGGGAAGATATCTTCAGGCGAGGAAAAAATTTGCTGATTTTCATGATTTTTATTTAAAGAAAAGATGTATACACCATTTTTTGAGACTTGGGGTATGTTTTATTACTACTTTTGGCTGTTACATGGTATTTTTTTTTGCATTGATCTTTAAAAATGGCGGAGGTATGGCACGATTTTCTAAACTACATTTTCGAAACTGGCGTTGCTAAAAAAACTAATTGACCGATTCTGATTAAATTTAGTAAAAATCTTTCTAACCTTATTGTCTAATGCATGATCCTAAATGTTTTCGAAAATTGAAATAAAATAAGTTTTTTTTTATTGGAAAATGTAATCACTTTTTCGGAAAATTCAATCTTTTTGTTTCAACGCGTACCATTTCATGGATTTTCACTATTTCTCACTTTGCCTTGGTTCATATTCTGCGTATGAATGTTAATGAAAGAAAAACCTTCGTTGGTTTTTTTTCGGATTCATCCCGCCGACGCTACGCGTCACGCCGTCTGGCAACATCCGCCGCAATCGGTTGAGAAGACGGTGTAATACCTCCCCCATTTTTAAAGATTAAAAATTTAAAAATACCATATAACAAAAATAATGAAAAACGTTTCGCTTAAAAAAAAATCATGAAAATCAGCAATTTTTTCCTTACCTAAAGGTACTTCCCCCTGAAACTTTCATTGAAGGAACGTCACTAAACGTCAGTATTCTTCAAACCCAATCGCTGAAATGATCGAGCCTCATTGAAAACAATAAAATCATAATCAAGAAAATTCCTCCATACATTTCCAAGATATGACCAACGATAATGAGGTTGAAGTTTGCATCGTTGGCATGCTACGAAAATTAATATTTCTGAATTCCTTTCATTTCTTTTGGCACATTATGCCTCCAAAAAACCTTCAACCATTTTTTTAACTATTTATTTACCGATCTACAAAGTAAATCTGAAATTTTTCTAAAATGAGAAAAAAATTTCAATAATAATAAGATACATGAAAAATAAAAAAAAAAACATTCGTTGCGTTTCAACGATGCAAACTTCAGCAGCATCAGGGATAACGTAAATTCAAAAGTGACACGAATAATAATTCCTTACCCAATTTGATGAAAAAATGTTACTAAAATTTGGAAACAACGTTACTGTAATCGTCATTTATTTTATTTCGCTTAGCATTTAAAAAATAAACTATTCGCATTATCCTACCACAATAACGCAGCACATTAAAAAATTATAAACACCGGCTCATTAATTTCCGTCTATACTTATTGCAACGTTTTTATCCGAGTCAGAAAAAATCTGTCAAAGTCACCGCGAGTCCGATTATTCGTGATGTTTCAGTCCCCTTTGTCAGTGTATTTTCGAAGCGTGAAAATCACTTCGTAAAAATACACCGCGTGGGCATGTGGGCCACGAATAAGGGATAAATGTGTCACGTGGTTGAAACATCCCCCCCAAACTATAAACACAAACTGTTCCATTATACGCAAGCTCGCGTATTTTTCCCAGTTACTTTTAATGCTAATCACCTCGGAAAAAGGTTTTTGTCTGCACTCCAAGCTCGCACGATTTCCGCGCGTAGCCGAGATTATAAACAATACATGGAGACCGTTTTACGTCGCCTACCCCTCGTTCGTAGCAAGGGAAATGGGAGGAAAAAATATGAAAATGAGACGTCGCCGGTGGAGGAAGAATTTTTTCACTCTT
>OZ023322.1:28109734-28154786 GCA_964007375.1 Ophion obscuratus | reverse complement strand
GTCTACGCGGAACTTGTTTGTTCAGCGCGAATGAAAAGAAAACTGTTTCTAACAGCGCGACTAGTAAACGCGTATTTTGTGTCGTAATTTGTCTTTCTTCAAATGAATTAATAAAATTCCTGTGCATATAGCTCGCGTTTTTTTACTCCAGCCGCTTTTCACATTGTGCACTATATTTTTCACTGCAATTGTATCGAATTACGTGTCTTAAGCGAACGATTAAATATAGGTACAGTACCGGTCTAAAGGTTTCCATCGCGTTAAGGGGTTAGGCCACAGTAATGAGTATAAAATCACATGCGAATTTAGCAATTTTTTTCGTATGAAAAAGTGATTCACTTATAAAATTAATTACACATCTATTTATTATGAATATCAAACTGCTAGAAAAAATATATATATATTTTCTCGATGTACAAAATGGCCGACTACTAATATTTTCTTTTGTTATGTTTTTTTTGGCGCTCCGGCGTGACATTTGGCATTCACAATTTTTTACCTAGAACAAAAAACAAAAATTCTCGTCAATCTACATTGGAATACCTAGAGAAGTACGTACGGAAATTGAAAAATATTGTTTTATTCAAAAGTTGTAGGTATTTGAACTTAAATTTGAATGGAACTTGAATGTCCAGTGAAAAATTTCGTATAAAACTGCTCATGAAATGAAAAGTTTTCGTTTAATCAGAAATTCCGTACGTACTTCTCTGCGAAATGCAATTAGGAACATAACTTTTAAATTTGAAGTAAATCGAGTGAAAATTGTTGAAGTTATTTGTCACGCCAATTGGAAAAAAGCTGCTTCGTGAAAAACGCGTTTAAAGTTTTACATGTGCCTCTGGCCGTGCCAGAGCTTACGCTATACGCTCAAAGTCCGTGAAAAAAGAAATGTTTTTGCATATAAATCGAATAGTAACTTATTCTTATGATGATAAAGCACCCTTGTAGCGACAAAAAATCGATTTTTTGAAAATTCTACTGTAGTCTTAGTCCTTAAATAGGTGTATATGTTTTTTTATCATTTTGGATAATTGTACGATTATGCTAGAATAATATAATTCTTTTTATAGTGCTACAGAGTATCTTCGAAAAATAAGAAATAAAATAAACTATGTTATTTTAATATAATTTTGCAATTATCCAAATCGATTGAAACCTTTTGATTGCCCTTATGAGAGCAACCAAATATATATATATATATATATATATATATATATATATATATATATATATATATAGAGGAATTCCAGGGGAGTTGACAATAAAGGAGAGATGGCCGATAGAAAGATTTCATAGAACCGCTCATTATACGTCACCTGTTACTGCTCTATTCCCTTCGTGTCGTGCGCAGGTGTAAGCACACGAGCAAAAGTTTGACAAAAAATAAAAAAGTAAGTAAAATCCTTTTCAATTGTTTTGTCTACTGCAATTTTTTTATCTGTTCATGTTAACATTGTGGTAATGTTATTTTCTAAGAATGGGTATTTTTGTATTTGTGTGAACTGAACCGAAGAATCATTAAAAGGGGCTGTCAGTGCTGTGAAAAATGATGGATTTTCTCTCTGGACCTCTACGACCTACGAAATACCGAGGAAGACCTTAGAAAGACGATATAGGCAGAACAATGACAAAAAATGTTGGGGAGAAAAATTATCGAGAAACCCGTCTCATCAAAGACTGACTTCAGTGCATAATGTACCAACTTTGGGTACACGATAATCGTACTGAATTCGATTATATGTGTTCTAGATATGGCCCAAAGAAAAAAAAAATAAGTATCAAAACATAAAACCCAAGAGAAAACCGAGAGTAGAATTAAATCCTGGCTATCTCTCCTCTACTTCTATGGCCAATCGTGACTGTTTCAAATACTAATTTTAATGCTGATTTCTCTCTAAATCACGATTCAGAGTGTTCTAGAAGGTGCCTCAAAATGACCTGACATCTAAATTTATTAATAAAACGTATTATTTATTTCAAAAGTACGAATATTTTTATTTTAACACAAGGTACAAACATGGAGGTTATGTGTGGAACACAATATCCGATAAATGGCATACAAGAAAACAATACAGCTATTGCAGGCGAAATTTCATGGTCGTGTTGTCTCGCGCCGCGGCGATATGAATTGGCCACCAAGATCGTGCGATTTGACGCCATTGAACTTCTTTGGGCTTTTCCGAAAGGAAAAGTATATTCCAATGATACACAGACCAATCCGGAGCTCAAGGAAGCAATTGGACGCATCATTAAGGGGTAAGGCCACTGTAAATTTGTTGAAAAATCGATTTTTTTTTATTGGCTTAAAAAATAGTTTAAGTTTAAAATAAAAAATAGTTTAAGTTTCTCCGAAACTTCTTTTTTTAATTTTTTCGAATAAAAAACTATTCGCAAAACTTTAAACGCGTTTTTCTCGAAACATGGTTTTTCAAAATGGCACGCAGCATAACTCGAACAATTTTCATTTTTTTTACTTGAAATTTTAACCAGATGTGAACATTTGCATTATCTTGAGAATGTCGATCGGAATTTTCAAGAACTTTATTTATTGATTTTTTATTAACAAAAAACTTGCCGTTTTTTTCGTCAAAAATCAATTTTTTTTTTCAAACGCACGCCAAATCCACAAAAATTGATACTTTTTAAAATCCGATCGACATTCTCTAGCTATAGCCCTCTAGATTAATGGTTTTTTTTTGTTCTAGATTCAAAAGTGCACCAGTGGTGCTGCGTGCCGCGGAGCCCTGGAAGCAAAACATGTCCCGGGAAGATAGCTGTGGAACCGCCATTTTGTTTTTTTTTTTACTGTAAAAAAATTTTATAATAAAGTTTAATGTATGCCCGATAACACCATTAAAAGTTTTTTTTCAAATACCCTCAATTTCGGGAGCAAAAAATTAGTGAAAAAACCTTTTTTTTGGGCCGTTACAGTGGCCTTACTCCTTAATGAAATTAGTCCGCAATTATGCCAAAATGTTATTGAAAATTTCGTCAAAAGAGTGAAAGCTTGCAAACAGGGACGAGGCAGCCATTTATCGGATAATAAAAATATTCGTATTTTCAAAAAATAATAAGTTTTATTAATAAATTAAAATGTTAGATCATTTTGAGATACCTACTTTGCAAATTATCCTAAAGTTAAGTGTTCAAAGTTTGGTTACAAATGGAGATAAGTAAAAAAAAAAGTCTGTACTTTTATTTCGCCGGGTCCTTAAAAAAACTGTGGCCAACTTTACCCGGAACTTAGTCTATATACACGTATATATAAATATACTTGATACACTTTCTTTGCACTTTCGCGTCATGCAAGGATCAAAGGTGAATTTTTCGTAACGAGTGTAGCTTTTATAATCCGAATTGAAGTAAACCCTCTTCGAGCATGCTGCACTCGAAGCATATATATATATATATATATATATATATATATATATATATATATATATATATATGTCGAAACCCAAAGAATCCGATTTACTCGCATTATCCCGTTGTTATTCGGCACCAGATCCGTTATACATACACCGGGCTGTAGGAAATCTACGCGGTTTGCTCTGTCGGCCGGACAGCCGATATATATGTTTGTATATATATATATATATATATATATATATATATTAAATATAATATGCGGTCTCTTTGTCAATGCAGTCAGCTTGAGGTGCACGCCTCGAGCTTATTGTCCCGCTTATGCTCGATACCGGCTTAAAATATCAGTCTCGCACCCTCGCCCCGATACTCGAAACGCTATTACTTATGACGGATTTACAAAGATAGAGTTGTTATTTTTCGCCGCAAATCCCTCGGGGAGAAACTTGAAGAGTCGTTGCGAGATAATAAAATGCATTATTTATTGTACAACGAGTGTCGCACGATCTATATTAGATTATTGTAGGACAGCAAAGAAATGACGCGAGGCGACGCGTGCCACAATTGGATATAGTAATTTGAGAAGGGATTTCTTTTATGGAGAATTTTATTTGTTTCTTACTGCTGGAAATTCTGTTTTATTCGATTTGGTCAACGACCCTTTGCGCTGGAGTACTTGTAATTGGAAATTGGGTGGACGAAGTAGATTTTTTTGGGGTGTTCTGATTAGGGATCTGATGCGAAGAATTGGCTCATGGAGTCGATTTTTTAAGTGTCATTTTTTTTTGTTTTTTCATTTTGTGGGAAGATTATTGTTGCACGCGTGACAATAATTTGATTGAGATTGAACGACGATTGAACGCTTGGTTGTAAGGAAAAACGATAGATTAAGGGGGCACTCGATGAAACAAAAAATATAGACATGTCAGAATTGGAAACGAACTTTCTTTATTATCAAATCGTTAATATCAAAAGCAACTTGGAGAATCAATGCGAGGCAGAATGAGGGAAAGTGATATTATTTTGCTTTTGCTTTGATCAATTCCAGGATTAAACGTAACGTCGCGATTTTTAGTTGCAAAACCTCGCCTTGGACATTCTTCGTGACCGCATTGGACTTATTGTTGTCTGGTGCAACTCTTGTTCTTTAGCACCCCCTAAAAGAGGGTTGAACGTTTAATCGAAGAATACTAAAAGACGTGAATTTTCTTTTCGCTCGAAGATCCACCCGGTGAAACTTTAATTTCGTCGTTTCGATAAACACCGCTGAATCTTTTTTCGGCAAAGAGCCATTCGAATCCAAGCGATTTACGTGTCGACTGCGCTCGTTAACGACAAAATTCTAGCCGAGCTTGCGATTCTCCATACAAGAAACTGCGTCGAATTGACGGGGATGAAGTTTGCATAGGTGGAATGCAACGAAAATCTTTCCAATTTCTTTGACAATAATAGTTTTTGACAATAATAAACAAAATTATACTTTGCGGATTTAAGATGTAGATAGCTAAACAAGAATCCTAAGAAATGTTGGCGTGATTTTCGTATGAAGTAGATGAGAATTTGGAAAATAAAAAAAAATCATTTTCGTTGCATACCAACCATGCAAATATCAACGTCATTCGATTTGTCCAGATCTAAATATCGTTTTTTCTCGAAAGTGAAATTATTCGATCTTACGAAAACTTCGAAGTTGTAATTTTATCAAACGTGTCTAACAATAAGTCTCGAAAAAAAATGCAAACATCACCGTCATTTGTTTGGGTATATTTTTATATATATATATAAAAATATACCCAATATATTTTTTCCTTGAAAAAGATATTACTCGACCTCACGAAAACTTCGGAGTTTTATTTTTACCAAACGTATCTAAGTGTCGAAAAAAATAATTTTCGTTGCGTCCCAACGATGCAAACTTCAACGTCATTCCAATTGTCCAGATCTCAATATCTTTTTTTCTCGAAAACGAAATTATTCGCTCATACGAAAATTTCGGAGTTGTAATTTTATCAAACGTATCCAAGTCTCGAAAAAAAAATCGTTGCGTCTCAACGATGAAAACATCACCGTCATTTGATTTGTCTGGATCCCAATATATTTTTCTCTCGAAAACGGTATTATTCAACCTGACGAAAACTCCGGAGTTCTATTTTTTTTTTTTCGAACATATCTAACTCGAAAAAAATTATTTTCGTTGCGCCCCAACGATGCTAACATCACCGTCATTCGAATTGTCCGGATGTCAATATTTTATTCTTTTTCTACCTAACGATATTAATCGACATTACGAAAATTTAGGAGTTGTACTTTTGCCAAGCATATCCAAGTCTCGAAAAAAATTTCTTTACGTTCCAACGATGCAAACATCACCATCATTCGAATTGTCCAGATCTCAATTTTTTTCTCGCAAAGGATATTATTCGACTACACGAAAAATTCGGAGTTGTATTTTTACCAACCATATCCGAGACTCAAAAAAAAAAAATTGTTGCGTTCCAACGATGCAAACATCACCGTCATTTGATTTGCCTAGATCCCAATATATTTTATTCTCGAAAACGGTTTTATTCAACCTGACGAAAACTCCGGAGTTGTTTTTTTTTCGAACATATCTGACTCGAAAAAAATCATTTTCGTTGCCCCCCAACGATGCAAACATCACCGTCATTCGAGTTGTCCGGATCTCAAGATATTTTTTTTCTCGCAAACGACAATATTCGACCTTGCGAAAACTTCGGAGTTGTATTTTTACCAAGCGTATCCAAGTCTCGAAATAAAAAATCAGTATCCTTCAACATTGCTCTATAAAGCGCTGGGCCTTGATGTCAATTCTCCTTTGACAGATCCGGATAGCCGCGAGTTCCGCCTATATTCCTCGCCGCGACCTTGCGAGCTCGACCCGAAACCAACGGGCCCTTAAATTCTACAACGGAAATGAATGAGACGTACCGTGTCGAGAATGGCCGTGATCAGGCCGGATCCTGTCACCAGCGAGAAGCACTATCCGCAATCCGCGTGGCACTCTTTTCTCGCGTTCCCCACGTTTAAAAAAAAAGCACCGGAGGTCCAAAGTTTCTCTTCCAATCAACTCCCCTTCGCAATATATTCTCCCGTCCTTATCCCGCAAGTTTTCCCCACTGTATCAAACCTCGCACTCGCTCCCACGAGCGATATTTTTCAAAAAAAAAATATCAAAACCAAAAATCCCAACCACTCATCTGCGTATGATTGCCAGAGTTCTGTCCCCCTCGGACGCGTGTAAAATACCGCTCGAGTTTCTCTCCCGCACACGAGCAGCTGCGAAAACGCCGGCACTTTTTCACTGACAACAACAACAGCAGCTCTGTATACCAAAAATATACAGAAAAAAAAGAAACTAAACAAAAACCAGCACTCTTGCGACAGTTCGTTCCTGGGGAACTCGCGAAACTCCCGTAAATCCTGCGAGCCCGAAACTTCCGGAATTCCGCAAGTTCACTCTTGATTTACTCGTTCGTGGATCCCGCACTTACCAAGCTCCCAAAAAATTGCAACTGCGAAAAAACGATTTTCTCATTCGTGCCGATACGAGGCGGCGTGTATCGCGATTTTTGTTCGTTGCACGGGAGAAGTTTCGCAACTCGCGAACAACGTCTCGGCTGTTTTTATCTCTCTCTCTCTCGTGTATGAGCCACGATATTTGAGCATTTATCGACGCCTGGTTGGAGCGATGAGCGACGGGGTGCGTCAATTCGTGAGGAGAGCCACGTGCGACTAAAAGCCCCGGGGGTGCAGTGACGCGTCTCGCTCACTGCTGCGTTGCGGTGCGCGGCGCCCGATTGACCACCAGAGTCTGGTCTTCCCTAACACGCGCGGGCTTTTACTCGCGGCGCGCACACGATACGGCTGCTCTTCCACCACACGACGAGATTGCCGGCGTCGATTCCTCTCCCGTCTCACTCTCTCTCTCTCTCGCTCTCTTTCTTTCTCTTTCCCCCCGCCCCAGTTGCGCCCTTCGCTGGGTTGGTGCCCCCTCCCCACTCCGGTAACGATTCGGGCATTCTCTCCTCGTAGAGTCGTCGTCGTGGCCGTCGCAGTAGTCACAGCCACGAAGATCCATCGAGCCGCCTTCATTCTCTCTCCCCCCCCCCCCCCTCTTTCTCTCCTTCGCCTGTAGCCTGTTCGCCTGTAGCCTTCTGCTCTGCCTCTCCCTCTAGAGCCGAACGTGGGGCTATCAAGAGCGAGAGAGAGAAAGAGAGAGGGAGGGGACAACATCCCCCGACTCTCTCTCTCATCCCCACTCCCGCGATCGCGTCCCCCCGACCCAACGAGGCCGACAACGGCGCCTTTCACGCCTCGCCGTTCCTTTCCAGGTCTGATATCCCCGCGCCGCGCCGGCCAGGCTCGTTCGTGAGTGTAACCCCGTGGCGGGCGTGGCCTGGCCAGCCGACTATGGTGGGGGCCCAGGCCACCACTGGGGGGGGGGAGGCAGTAGAGGTCCGCCGTGCCGCCGCAACGACCTGAATCCCGAGAACTGCGATCGTCCGCGGGGATGAATCGAGCCGAAGGGATCGGGCGGGAGTCGTAGGCGTGTCGACGATTCATCCCGGTTGGCGGGAAGCAAAGACGCCATTGTTCGACAGCCGAGCTTGTGCGCCCGCCGTGTAACCCCACGTGCGCATAGGCTGCGCGCGCAGGTGTGCGCACGCCGAAATCGTCACACGACCGTGCCTCGAGGAAACGCCAGACCGGAGACGATCCCCGACGACAACGCAACGCAGCCTGACGAGACGAGGATGAGGATTGCCAGCCTAGACACTCGCGACATGCTGACCCGCCGATCACATCGACCGCCAGGCTGATTCGACGGCGGGGCTGCCCCCCCCCCGCGATTCCTCGGATGCTCATCAAATCTACGAACTTGCGATTTGGCCCAAGCGAGTCTCGTTCACCCTTCAAGCTTGCTGCTAGAGGCCAAAGACGGTAGGGAAGGTTCACGGACCTTCAGCCCTGCTTTCGCCACTCGACCAAGCGACGGTTCGGAAGCACAGGGCGCGCGCAGCGGAGCACGTGCCAAGGAACATCGGTGGAAGTGTGGACGGACTTGTCACCTCTGCTATCATCATCCTGTGGTTCGAGCTCCCATGAACCCCGCTTCTTCCATTGGTGCTGTTTCTTCCGCGTGCCCGAGTCGAAATTATCAGCCTATTTTAAAGGCCTTTGATCCTATGTCAGCCTCAATTGAGTCTGTTTACTGCTAGAAGTCCTATTATGGGCGGCCACATGCTCTTCCTTTGCTGCTTACCTCCTGCATGGGCTCTTATACTCTACCTAACATAGCTGATGTCGTTGCAGCTCCTATTTTGATTGCGTTTGGACCTATCGCGCATTTGGCTGTTTCGACGAAACGAGGGTGGGGATGGTCGCATTCGAAAGAGCTGGTCTGATAGTTTTCAGTAACCGTCATGCGTTGGACTAGGTAGGACCGCACGTTCGCCGTAGAGGGCCTACTTTTCCAATGGCCTTTCCATTATCTCTACCCAGCTAACCTTTCGCATTCGCTCCAAACTTGCCCCTGCAGCTCCAGCAGCTCTGCAAAGTGGAAGAAATGGATGTTGGGCAAACAGTTACAATATTTTTGATAGGAATTGGCCTCATGTATGCGTTTATACGCGGATCCCTATAGCAGGCACGCATGCATACGTATAGGTACTGGTATACGTGTATTGGTGTATGCTTTGGCATGTGTGTGTTCGGGTATATACGTGTGTCTACGCATGCGCGTATTCAGGCATATGTATCTCTATATGCGTAATAGAGTGTACGCGTGTATACGTGTGCCAATCGACGTTCTTCTTAGCGCCTGCAAGTGGAGAAAAGGGAAATTTGTTCCCGTTCTAGGCGTTAAGTAGGAGCTCATTTTATATCGAATACGAAGCTACTTTACTGCCTTTGTCTCCTACCGCTGTGAGGATCTGGAGGGGCAAAATAGCCTGGATATTTCGACTCGGGTGGTTGCGTTACTATGACAGTTTTGTGAAGCAGCGATCGTTGATGAACGGTGCGGAAGCTCGGGAGATTGCTGGTAGCTCCTAGCTGGTTGATTCTACGCTGGCTGGTCGCCATTCGCATGTATGGTCCGGTAGGCCATTGTGTGGGTATCCAAGTGAAACGTTGGAGGACGTTTTGGAAGGGACTTGGAGGGACTGGAAGGTGGAGGAAAATCGTGGCACGACGAGCACCCAGAAATCCTGGTCGAGTTCCAAAGGGATCTACACTGCAAAAAAAAATGTGTTGTTTTTACACATTTTAGTACACACGTGTAGAAAAATAACGGTGTAAAAATAACACGGACAGACGCTGTAACTTTTTACACACGTTAAAACGTGTAAAAGGTGTCTACAGCCATGTACACACTCAAAGTGTGTAAAAGCAACACACTTATTTTTGCAGTCCTGTGTATACATGGGCTGCGTTGGAGTAATAAATTGAATAACAAACGCTTTTTATCGTCAAAATATATGGATTTATTAAACTGAACTCAACAGTACTTATATATTACTCTGTAGTGTGTATGAGGAGGTGTCACTATTTTTCTTGTCTTCGCATGGGCTAGCTTCTCATACTGCTTCACGATGACGGCCGCTCTTTGCTTATCGGCGATGTTCTCGAAACAAAAATACGTCGCTAAAGATTCAATGCAGCTATCGAGGTTTTGGAAAATCGATTCCAATTTCAGGTTCTTCCACGTGACAAACTCAAAAATGATCTATAAATGAAACAAAAAGTTAAGACCAAATGTGGTCTTCAATTAACCGGTTAATCAATCGATGTCAAATCAACTAATGAGTTTCACGTGACGCCGTAGCCAAGGTGATTTTTAAAACATATGATCAACAACTCGCAATTAACACACTTAAAATGTGTTGCTTTTTCCCGTGTTATTTTTGCTCACGTGTTGCTATGAACTTGTGTTGTTTAGTCTTGTATGTTGATTCTACACAGGGTACATGTGTGTTCGAATAAGCGTGTTATTGATGGGGACAGCTACGAAGATGTGTAATAGTTTAACGGAGACTTTGTCCTTGGAGTGCCATATTTCAGGTGTTGACATTTTATTTTTTTTTAAAGGAAACGAGTGAAGCTTTTTGAGTGCGGTTTTTTTCTTGCTTTTATTCATGATATACAGAACGTTAAAAAAAAATTTTTTTTTTTCAAACAACCAAAATGGCGGCCGTTGCCGCTCCGCGAAAACAGGTCCTCAAATCGCGGGTGGTAAACGGCTGACATCACTGCCCCCTCTTTGTTGATCTGAAACACAAATTCAAGGCATATTATCAATCTGTGACCCTTTGGTCATGGATTGACGGATGGGTTTTTCGTTTAGTACAAATTTCGGAAAATGGCGGCAATTTAAAAAAAATCGAATTTTCGCGTTTTTTTTCGCATAAAAAGATAAATAATAAATGCAAAAATGTATCTATCGAAAAAAACGATCCGTCATTCCGTGAAGACATATTTTCTGAGTACGCTCTCCAAATTTCAGGTCGATATGTTAATTACAGCGGTCAGGAAAATGTCAGCCATTTTAAAAAACGTGTTTTCGAGAAAAACGCGTTTAAAGTTTTGTAATGTGTTTACACAAACATGTTTATAATTACCGCTAATCGGCAATGCCTGGTCCATAGAGGCATCCCTCCTCTTCTTCTAGCTGCTCATGTTGAGCCCCTAACATCTTCTTGAACATTTCAAGGACAAAGTCTCCCTTAACGCGTAAAAATTGCACACTCGCGTGTGCAATTTTAACGCATTACGTGTTACCAAATGCATCAGTGTGTAGAATCAAAATGGCAACGCGTGTCTAGCCTTTGTGTTGCGTTACTTCTACATACTTTGAACACATGTCAAACACGCCTGGTTTTTGCAGTGTAGCGCCGTGTCCAGATTCGTGTAGAAGTTACGGCACCGAGCTAGTGGATCTCAGAACAGGAGAGAAAACAGCGTGGTCGTAAATGCGAATGTGTGATGGATGCGAACGAGGCAGAAATTGATCAAGCCCCGACGGCGAACCGTCTCGGGGGTGCGTTACCCCATGATGCTTTTCATTGCGCAACTGTGGTCTAGTCTATCATCATATCCGTTTGAACGTGACCCATTGCGGTTGAATGTAGATTTGTGTTTGTGGTACCGGCGAAACAATTTTGTCGTTACAAAAACCAAGGACATTGGGATTCACCCTCCCCCCCCCCCACCTCTTTCTCACCAGCTAGCAACGTTGGGGTTTCTCGTGAGAGGAAACAGCACCGGGCAAACTTCGAACTCACCGGTATGTCTATGAAAGACCGATGAAAGCGGAGTTGGGGAGAGATCGGCAGGGGGAGAGGGGGATAAAAGAGGGCAGGCCTTAAATTCGGGTGTTACAAACCGCATACAGGTTCTGGGATTAAACTCGTTTTCGACCGCCATTGTATCGGCTTCACTTTTACTTCACGTCACCCCGTTAACGCGCCGATACCCCTTCATGTATCGTAACGCGGATATATAGCGATATATCGTGGCTGCGAAACGTGTGCTTTTTCCAATTCTTTTGCTTTATGAAACTTTGTCGTTGTTGCATTTTTTACCAATGCCCGGTTGATTTTTGTCTTGCCCCATGCAGACATTTGTTGGGAGTCGACAGATCCTACCACGTCCCTATAGGAGTTTCATAGAGATGATTCAAGTAGGAAGTTCACATTGGAATCCAAGTAGATTCCGCGTTTTCCAGATTAACGTCTCTTGAGAATTTTTCACTTGAAATACTCAAATCGAAATCGTAGGATCTTCAAAAAAAGTATCCTTTTGTGATCCCATGCACAAATTTGATGGGTAGTCCCAAGGTGCACCCTTGCCATGCAGCCAAAGTGGATTTTCAATGATGTGATTCAAATCGATTTCTAAGATATACTTTTTTCAGCGATTTAAACCTTTTGATGTTTACTTTTTTTTACACTCTTTAAATATCCGCTCATGTTGCATAGCTATATATTTTATTTAGAAAATTCAACCTACAGAATACGATGGGATCCATCAAGAATCGTGTCAGATTTTGTGCGATAATGTGGGAAACCTCTAGGAATCCAATTGGATTTGTACATTGGATTCCAATGGGGAATCCCGATTAGAACCCAGTGTACGAATGCAACGTTTTAGTATAGGGATCCAATATGATGATATCAAATGCTTTGGATCCCTAGGGGGCGTCCATTAATTACGTGAGGCGTTTAGGGGGGGGAGGGGGTCGAACGAAATCTCACCCAATCTCACGTGGGGGAGAGGGGGGCTTCGGCGAATATCACGTAATTTTAGTAGTTTTAGTAATTTTAGTAATTACGTATTTTTTATCACGTAGAGAGAATCTCCCAACTACTTTACATGGTGGAGTAAATGGTACTACAACCGCAGTTACTTCTACTACAATTTATTTTCCGTGAACGTATGCATTTTGAAAAATCTCACGTGAGATTAGGGGAGGGGGGAGGGGGTCGAGCTAAATCTCATGACATCTCACCAGGGGGAGAGGGGGGTCGAAAAATCGCCAAAATCACCTCACGTAAGTAATGGATGCCCCCCTATCAGGAAGTAAGAACAAGCACGAGAATCCAATTGGATCCCTGCAAAGTTTCTGCACAGGTCCTTCCACAAGCTTGACGTTTTTCCTCAAGTAGGTACATGCAGTTTGATGCTCTCCACATTTTCGCAGGTTGCACGTCTCTCTTACTCCTCAGTCTAGTGTTTTTTTTTACTTGATCTAGTAATTTACTATTTTTTTACCAGTTTCATTGACTATGTGACTTATCACTATTTCTAGTAACTTGGCGATGTTACACTAAATCTAGTAATGTTACAGGTTTTCTGAAATCCAGGAGCAACCAATTTCAAACTAGGTTTATTAATTTCCTGATTTTCACTAGATCTAGTCATTTTTCACTGGACGGAACAACTAGTAATTTTCCACTAGATTGAGAATTACGGATTTGGTGGAGTTTTCGTAAAACGTAGATGGAATCGATGGTAAATATTTACGAGTGGGGCTCCAGATGGAAAAGGGGTTTAGAAATGTTGCACCGAGTCGATGTATTTCAGGGCACTTTGTTTGTAATATTTAAGTCTGGGGAAAACAATTTCAACCCCTAAACGCTTTTTTAAACTTTTTTTAAAGGTACGGAGGAAACGGATTTGGTGACATCAAGTGGGTCAAATGACATGAGTTTGACCCAAACAAATTAGAGCAAGCATACTGAAAACGTATTTCAAAAATCGAATATTTTACGCAAATTTTTTTTTATTTATAATATACCCCTCCCCCATCATAAAAAACACATTTTCATACTGCAGCAATAGCCCCGAAGACGTGGACATTTTTTTGGAGCCGATTAGGGGCTGGTGCCTCACTTGTAAATATTTACCGAATCGATACTCGTGAAGTCTCGGAACGTTGCGAAGAACTTTTTTTTAAACAATCTTACCATTTTTCGGGAAATTCGTTTTCCTTATCTGCCTGGATAAGAGAAGTAGAATATTTGGGACTTTCGGAGGAGGTCAGCGTGCGCCAAGTTTTTTTTTTCGTTACTCACTCGATACAGAGATCACGAGAGCAAAGAGCAGACGAAGAGGCGGATGACGTATACGTATACTTTGGAGAGAACGTCGGCGAAACCCTTTGGGGCGCTCCGGGATGAAACAGGTGGCTCCAATTAAGCTCCAATTACCTGTGTACCTAGTTCTTACTTGCCCCCTCCTCTATGTGACAATCGAGGCACACGCTCGAGAACACACACTTAATTACATCCTAGTCGAGTGCTATATGCACTTCGTGTTACGCTACTTTTCAGGCTTTTCCTTCGGTCTGGGACGTGTGTGTACCGAGAAAATATCATAGTCACGATGTGTTTCTTTCGCGAACAAAGGACGTTTCTTTTAACGAGCCAGATCTCTCGTGCGTCCGTGAGCGCGACCGATGGATGGAATTTTATGAAATTATTGCTCCCCTTTAATGAAAAATGGTCTTTGATGAACAAAGATTTTTTCCCTATTTTCGAAAACGTAGTTTCGTTTGCTTGGAAGCTTTTTTGTTTGGGTTTGATCATCAGCATGGTGAGAATATCCCAAAGTGGCGAAAAGTTAAAAAAAATGACAAAAACTATTATAGTGTTGCAAAATTGCGAAAATTGCATTAATCGCAACATCGAAATGTGGAAAAATTTCAATCACGGGCGTCTGTAACTAGAGAAACTTCTGCAGCATCGAAATCAGGCTGCTGCAATTTTCCCAATTGAATATTGCCCCCCCCCCCCCCAATTCGGTATTTTTTAACACAAGATTCTAATCCAAGAAATTCCATTAAATTTATTAGTGTAGACGAAAGTTAAAAAGCATTCGATTGGCAGGAACTTTTCAATTTCCTAAGAAGGAACCAGTTCAAATGAGAAAAAAACTTGTCGCTTGCTTCACAACAATATTTAGGTATGCGTTCAACCGAGATGGGCAAACATAAAAAATCTATTAACACGCAAGAAGATTTTTTGCATAAATGGAAAAAAAGGACGAGACACAATCATCTGCGGATTTTTAGTTCGTCAGGTTTTTATCTTGACCTGCAATGATTCTTATCACAGTAAGTATATAAGAACAGAATACAATGAATAAACAAATAAATTAACTAGTAGGCTAATGAATAAATAGCATAATGAATAATCAAATCGATAGATTAACGAATTAATGAGTAAATTAACGACTCAGTAAATTAATGGATTAATGAATTAAAGAATCAATGACTTCATGGTCTGGTAAACTCACAAATTGACGAATTAATGAGTTCAAGAATTAAGCGATATGACAGAGCATTCGTACCCCCTTATCATCCTTATCACACTTTCTTATCATATATATCAGTTTATAATCTGACATAATAAGATATTTTATATATATATATATATATATATATATATATATATATATACGTGGCTCATTTGACGAGTACCTAGCCTCACCACTAGATGGTGCCACTATTGCAAGAGAAATACACTATAGTGTAGTACCGTCTTGTAGACGGCTACTGACAAAATTTCAGCCGGATCGGACTTGTAGTTCTCTTTTGAGAGCGTGTGAAAGCAAGTGTGTCCGTTGATTTTTGAAAGAATAATCGCAATCCAAAAGAGTTTTTGCGTCGTTACGTGACCGTCGACGAAACATGGATTCACTGGTATACTCCAGAGACCAAGGAGCAGTCAAAACAGTGGACCTTACCCGGTGAATCTGCTCCAAAGAAGGCGAAGACGGTCCCGTCGGCTGGAAAGGTGATGGCCACTGTTTTCTGGGATTCTCAAGGTGTGATTTTTATTGACTACCTGGAGAAGGGCAAGACGGTCACGGGACAGTACTACGCCGAACTATTGAGCCGATTTAACGCCGTGTTAAAAGAAAAACGGCCCCATTTGTCGAGAAAGAAAGTGCTTTTCCACCACGATAATGCACCGGCTCACACCTCCGCGCTCGCCACGGCTAAATTGATCGAATTACGCTATGAACTGCTGCCCCATCCACCGTATTCTCCAGATTTGGCTCCGTGCGACTTTTTTTTGTTTCCGAATCTAAAAAATTCACTCGCCGGGAAGAAATTCCACTCCAATAACGAAATAATCGCCGCCGCGGAGGCCTATTTTGCAGACCAAGAGATAACATTTTTTTCAAAGGGGTTAAAAAAATTGGAACACCGCTGGGCCAAGTGTATTCAACTAAAAGGAGACTACATTGAAAAATAAATTTTATTTTCAGCAAAATTTTGGTGTTTTCATTTGTAGACTAGGTACTTATCAAATGACCCACGTATATATATACCATCTTTAAACTGTTGAAATTTTCTTTCTGAAATTTTGTAGACATGTTGATTGATCCTTCAAGAAGACGTACAAAGAATTTTCAAAAAATGTATTATCATGTACTTTTATACGTTTGTTTACAACGGTGCCCGAAAAACGCTCCCAATTGGCGACCAGTGTTGTGGACGTTGTATGAATCTGAAAAAAAACTAAACATATTCTGAATCTATATGAGTGTTGTCATATTCGGTACCAGATTCAGCAAAAAAATGTAAGGTCCTAGGCCACAGTAACGGGTATAAAACATGTGCGAATTTACCAATTTATTTTCGTATGAAAAAGTGATTCGCTCATAAAATTAATTACACATCTATTTAGTATGAATATCAAGCTGGTAGAAAATATATATTGTTTTTTCGATGTACAAAATGGCCGACTACTCGAAACTTCTCGAAACAGCTTTTTTCCAATTGGCGTGACAAATAACTTCAACAATTTTCACTCGATTCACTTCAAATTTAAAAGTTATATTCCTAATTACATTTCGCAGATAAGTACGTACGGAATTTCTGATTAATAAAAAACTTTTCATTTTATGAGCAGTTTATGAGCAGTTATAACGAAATTATTCAATGAAAATTCATTTCTCAAGTTCAAATACCTACAACTTTTGAATAAAACAATATTTTTTTAATTCCGTACGTACTTCTCTAATTAGAATACCTCTCTAGGTATTCTAATGTAGTTTGACGAGAATGTTTGTTTTTTGTTTTAGGTAAAAAATTGTGGGTGCTAAGTGTCACGCCGCGGAGCGCCTAAAAAAAGATAAAAAAAGAAAATATTAGTAGTCGGCCATTCTCCACATCGGAAAAAATATATATGTATTTTTTCTAACAGCTTGGTATTAGTACTAAATAGATGTGTAATTAATTTTACGAGTGAATCGCTTTTTCATACGAAAAAAAAATGGTTAAATCCGCACATGATTTTATACCCGTTACTGTGGCCTAAGGCTTTAAATGTACAAAATGGCGGCATGCCAAACTTTGATTGTCAATTACTCCTATTTCCTCACCATTCTACGATCTGTGAAATCGTATTATGAAATGTTTTATGAAATCGTTTTTTCATATATTTATGAAAATCAATTTAAATAATTTTTACTCGATTCTGCTACCAACGTTGAAGAGCAGTTTACGGAAGGTGTATGCCAAATCTAAGCACAATAGGCCAATTGGTTATCGAGATAACGTGGTGGCCGATTTGAAAAGCATAGTTTCGAGAAAAAAAACGGGTTTAAAGTTGCTACAAATCGGCGAATTTTATGAGCATTATTAAACGGTTTACACAGACGTATTCAGAAAGATCTGTAAAATAATAAAATCAAATTAAAAAAAGATTTCTTCAAATTTCTAGAAAACTAATTGTTAATTGATTTTCAATTAATCAATTCTAGACACGTTAATTTCTAGACAATTTCTGCCACACTGAACAATATCGCACAACATATTATCAGCGTCTTTTGACACGCCGTGGAAAAATAAATTTTCGGCCCAAACTATGATTCAACCCTAAAACGTCAAACTGTAAATTTCACCCCAATTTCCCAGGATGCTCAACGTCGTATACGCAGCTTTCTGCCTCGCCCACCGTCGTCCAGTGACATCGCGGAGAAGGAAAAAAGACTCCATTGCTATGCTGCAACCAAACTCGAACAATCTCTAGCCCTTCAGGCTCCATTTGTTACGAGGCCCGTTTGATGTGCAGGCGGCTGATAGTCGACGTGTATACCTGCCCGGCGTGTATAGAGGCGGTTAAGCAGCAGTAATAAATTGGTGGCTACGCTGTGTATACACAACGGTACCATATAATAAATACATATACATTCACAGCCAAAGAGGCACATGATGAAGTTTCCAAGTTCAGTAGGTCGTGAGAGGGTGAGAGAGAGAGAGAGAGAGAGAGAGAGAGAGAGAGAGAGAGAGAGAGAGAGCCCCCGATGATATGAGTCACGCGACGGAGCGCAAGAGCCCGTGAAAACAGCATGAAATGCATCGGGGGAAGAAATCAAAGTGGTCGGTAGTACGACAGAAAGAGGGAGAGAGAGAGAGATGCCGAAAAAATCAACGATTGAGAAAATTAAACGAGAACCAAAAAAAAGGCACGAGAGCGCGGGGGGTTGCTTGAGAGATGGAAAGGGCTGCCGCACGATTGCCGCATAACCAGATTAAGACCGGTTGGCTTGGTACTCTGCTTCTGGGCCTATGTAGCTATATACATTTATATATTCACACACTCATATATATATATATATATATATATATATATATATATATATATATATATATATATACATGCCACTGGGTTGAGGTATACTACTCATGTATGTATGCATTTATATTTTTGCGCTTACATGTATATTTACATATAATATATCCATATATTGTTGACTATATATGAGGACGGTCTTCAAAGTCGAATGCTTCAAAATCACATGTTCCCATATGTGCATATACAGGGTATCCTGTTATGAATGTATAATCCTGCAACTGTCGATAGGTCAGATAATACTCAACTATATGCTGGTATTTCAGTTTCGTAAAAGTCCCACGTTTTTCGCGATTTTGGGCTTTATGTTATTTTTTGAACAAAATCATCTGCTTATAGTTTTTGCATGACGTTTCTACAAATGATATGAATCGACAATGACTAAGAATTTTTTTAAAGTGGTTGACACGATTCGAATTGGTTTGTATGAAAATTCTGCATAAGATCTTTTTTCAGTAAGTTTCCTTGACATTTAAGGTTATAAAGAAGACTATTCTAGATAAAATAACCAAGAGTATTGGATAGATGACTGCGTATGTATGTACACACACACACACACACACACACACACACACACACACACACACACACACACACACACACACACACACACACACACACACACACACGCACGCACGCACGCACGCACGCACGCACACGCACACGCACACACACACACACACACACACACACACACACATATTATATATATATATATAATATTTACAAATATATATATATATATATATGCGCAAAAATATAAATACATATATGCATCTCAACCAAGTGGCACCACACGGACACAAATAAATATATAATACCCGCGCACCTAATTACGTCTCGACATTTTGAGTGACACTTCTCATTTATTTCTTCGTCCTTCCTCCCATGAACTGAACGAGAGTGAGAGCAAGATGGACAGTCAGAGAAAAAAGAAGAGAGAGAGAGAGAGAGAGAGAGAGAGAGAGAGAGAAGGAGGGAGTGACCATATAGAGAACTCGGGACATTCTTCTACCTCGCTTGATCCTTCTCTTCCTCTTAGCAAGTTTCGCCGCACGTATATTTGTGGCACCGCGTATCATTTGGACACACATGAGAGCAAGTATTTCACGTGATGTGGAACGAGTTGAATTTGCCGTGGAACAGTGACGAAAGAAATCATTAAGCGGCGCTTCGTTATTTGTAAAGGAAATTTTAAAAAAAGTGTATATTTTTAGGACCAGCTTGTTCGACACTTATCGAGGTAGTCGAGGAATCGTTTGGGTTCATGGGAAATGAGCGGTCTGCTTTTTGGAATGGCGTATAAGTTTGCAACGTTGACGTATTTTTGATATTTTCATTAATTTTCCAATTTTGGGCACAAATGCAAGAATAATTCTCCACCAGCGGATATTTCGGTAGCTCTGGACCGAGTCCTTCGGACGCCTGAAGGCAGATGACGTTTCAGCGTAGAGTCGAATGCAGGGACACTGTTACGTAGCCTAAGATGAGGAATGGGGGATGTTCTGGCTCGGTTTTATCGAGAGAAATAAAACGAGGGTAGAGGGTACGTCGGTTTTTATTTATGCGAAAACAAACGCATCCTTTTTGGAGCCACGTTCGTTTCCAGATCCTAATGTTGTATAGCTATGTAGGAGTGATACAGAAAGCACCCGAGGCTTCACATGCATCAGCGAACTTCACCTCGAGAGGCAGTGCCATCGAAGTTTATATTTCACTTTGGTGGTCTTTTGGCCTCGGAACATTATCACCTTCGTTGCTTTCAATGGCCATTATTCACTAGCTCCATTTAGGCATGACTGTATGGATACATTCATGCCTATTCACTGAGAAGAAAAATGATTGATCCAATATCATTGGTGTTATTGAATGAAATTTCGTTGATTCAATTGTAAAAATTGTTGGTATAAATAATGTGATTTATTAGTCCAAAGAAAGCGCTATTGACTTTAATAAAATGATGAAATTTAAAGTTTTTTTTTTTTTTCATTCAAAAGATATATTGTTAGCCGAGAACAATATATTATTGAAACCATTTAAAAAATTATCGCGAATAAAGTATATAGTTTTGAATGCATTATCTGCAATGAAGAAAAAAATCATTTCAATTCATAACATGAATATTGTTCATTCGAGTACACAAGAAAAAATGAATTTCGCTCGTTTGATTCAGATAAAATTTCTATTAAGTAAATGTGTTATTTTTTTTCACCATATCCGATATTGATTTTCAAGTACATTATTTGTTAAAATATTAATATTCTATTTTTATTGACAAATATAAAGCAAATGTCTGAATTGGTTAAAAAATTATGCGGAAATAAAATTTGTTTCTTGCGCATTTAGTTGAAAAAAATTCAACCGAATCATGGCCGAGCGCCACCGAAATTATAGGTGTCAGGAAACCCGTAGTTCTCGGAGTAACCGCTAGAAGCCGCACGCGCGCTCGTTTCTCGTAAGCGTAGCGCGAACCGAAAATATACTTCAACGGCGAAGAAACTCTAAAGAGTATCGCTTCTTGGCCTGTGGCTAAGATCAAAGTGTAGTATCGGTTCTTATCAGTTTAATGTCTAGTATTCTCTCCACTATTATCATGGATGGTCATTCTAATGGTCACTTTTTATTTAAGATTTAAATAAATTGAAAAACTTTCAATTTTTTTCATAAAACGAATTAGATCAAACACTTCATTGTGACAATTATATCCTATTCCAAAGACATGCATGCGATTTTTAAAATATTTTCAGCAATTCTCGAGAGTGTTCATTTATTTGAATCAACAAACAAGAAATGTTTGCAAGTGCACATAGAATCATATTGAAAACATAACTTCTCGAATTCACAAATATATTCTTTTCATTGCAATGAACATTTATCATCGAATATTATATTTTTTTCTACCAGATACCAAATGCGTTGCCACAGATGACACCTGTACTTTGTGGCAAAAAATACCATTATTTCGGATCCATATCGTTGATATTTCAATCGTGATATACACGTGTCTCTATCTCATACTAATTGCATGATATTGCAATTTTGATATTGTACGGAGTACGAAAATGTTACGTCTCATGGCATATTCGTTTCGATGTAGTAAAGAAATAATTCATTCTATTGATTATATTTTTATGCGGAATAAAAATTGTTGTAGCAACCGCTTAAGGAGGGAGGTCCAGTTAGAATTTTCAAAAAATCGATTTTTTTTTTATTTTCTAAAATTATAATACCTTACGAGTATTTTCCGACTAATTGAATGAAAATCAGACCATTATTCGCCGAAATATACTCGTATAACTTTAAAGGACGCCGTGTTTGAGTCATATAAAGTAAACAGGTAGCGTACGCAAAACTTTAAACTCGTTTTTCTCAAAACCATGTTTTCGAAGTCGGTGATCAATGTAACTCGAGAACGGCTTTACCGATCGGGTTGAAATTTATATCACTTCTTCTATACATAGTTTTCCTCCGGATGAACGAAGGATTTTTTTTTGACATTTTTTTTTTTTTCATAGTCAATTTTTGTAAGTGAAATTTTGGTCAAAACAACACTTTTGACTTTCAACGTCCGCCATTTTGTGAAAAATGTAAATTTTTCAAAACCCTTCGTTCAACCGGAGCATTATATCATTAACTAAAGATTCCCCCCTGTTTTGTTGCTTTCAGATAATCCGTCACAGCGTGAGAGTGATCACCGCAAAACCTGTTTTTTTTTGCAGCGTCCTCGGCCATTGATACGTATCGGCTTATTTTGAAACATATTTCTATAAAAAAATTATAATGTTTACAGTAAATATATATCTTTTAAACGGAAGAACTTTTGTTGTAAATTATTTTATCGTTTGGCCGAAAAAAAAAATCAGAAAAAGGCCTTTTTTTTAACGTTCCAACTAGACCTCACTCCTTAATTATTTCATCCATACATCTGCGGATTGTATATAGAATGATTTCGATAGAATACAATTTTGTTTGAAGGATAATGTAGATATTCAGAGAACAGAAGAGATTTTCAAATAAAATAACATGTTATTCAAATCAATCACATTTTCCAATATTTTATAGTATTGTAACAATCTCATGTATCGGTGGCACTCCGTGCTCAGACATTTATTTTTATCAACCAATATATTTTTTGGATTCAAATGGTTTTTTTCTCAGCGTATGGGGCTAGTTGGGTAAAGAACTTTTTGAACGCGTTGCATCTACGTAGGCTTGAGTATGGGGACGATTGGCTACCATGACAACGGTCCTCGAAGTCAACTGTTTCAAAATGACGGGCTCTGTAGATATATATATATATATATATATATATATATATATATATATATATATATATATTTGTTACACCATCGAAGCAGCTCTCGTGCACGAGTTCTCCGTCGGATACAAGAATCCGGCCAGAAGGTAGTCCACCGATCACACAGCCCTTTAGTCACGGCTGTATCTCTTGCCTTTCGGCTTATCCATCGTTCGTACAATTGGATTCGTTCCAATTATACCTACTCGTTTCCTTCTTTCTCCTTTCACCTTTGTTTTCCTTCCTCGACAAGGCGCTTACACACTTTTGACCGTCGTCTCTCCTATAATGAACGAGGGCCAAGCAAGCTTCTGGGATGCTTAGACGTGGACGAATCTCGCGGCAAAAAAATACCCCGATAGCAGCAGCTCACTGACTGACACTGACTCTTTGACAACTTTGCCTGTCGCAAGGGGTTGGATTTTTCTCGGGCGTTTAGCTCGACACTGAGGATAATCCGGGGCTTCTCTTTTCGAATCCTTCGATGTCGTTTTACAGCTGAAAGAGGAGCGAAGGACAATGTCGTTGATTTCACGAGGTTATCTCTGGTCAAGATGTTCACACAGCGGGACAATTTGACCCGGATGGTATTTCGTTTATCTGCCGTTAACGACACTTTGGGTGGTTTTTATTTTTGAAAAATCAGCGATGCATTTTTGACACTGCTTTATATGTCTGTGTAATTTAAATTCGGAAAATGTAAAATTAAATTGTTGAAAATGTTAAAAAAAGTTATTGGAAATTTTCAATTTTAGAAAAATGAGCGGTAATTGAAATTCGTCCGGGTCAAGATGGCCCAGTGTGTCAACGGAAGCTTAATTTGTGACGTTCATATGGGAATGATAGGCTATCATTGCGTATCAAGAATACGTGGAATGCGGGGAAAAAATGTTGGCTGGTAAAATATGGGGACTTATGCATTGTAATGACGTATCAAGCGTTGGTGAAATGTGGGTAATAAAATTCACTAGTAAAATATAGTACTAGTCAATTTTTAAATATTAAAATATAGTATTTTAATTAAATATAGTATTTTAAAATATAGACAATTTTCATATAGTGAAATATAGTACTAGTCAAGTTACTAGGACCAGTAACAAATGATGGCTAGTAACTTTGTTTCTAAGGTTTAACCTGTAACTATGCCTGGTAACTTACTTTTTAAGGTTTAAAGTTTTGTTACGACCAGTCACTTACCTTTTAATAATTAATTATGATTAGTGAATTACGTTTTGACGTTTTATTTATTTTATTAACCACATTTTAACGTTTTTTATGTTATTTATCACGTTTTGATGTTTTATTTATTTTATTTATTATGTTTAAATGTTTTTTTATCAAAGATCAAACCTTTACCAACAGCTAGTGACTTGAGTGTTCATGTTTAACCTCGAATTCCAGCGAATAACTTATGTTTTGAGGTTCGACCTCAACTCTGCCTGGTGACTTCCGTGTTGAGGTCCAACCATCACTTGTGGCCAGTGACTTATGCTTCAAGGTTCAACGTCCAACAAAGACTTTAGTTTTCACAGTGAACCATTGAAAAATTTAGCAACTATTTTTAGTTTTAGTATCTGACCTCAATTCCGCGTGGTGACTTACATCTAAAGGTTCAACCCTCAACAGTGGCTAGTGACCTGCGTTTTTAGGCTTAACCACTAATAGTGACTTGCGTTATAAGGTTAACCCTCTTACATTGCTGCATGTGAATTTTTTTCCTCGACGTCTCTCTTGGGGAGACTTCAAGACCGGTGACCGATTCGACTTCGATGGGGGTCTAGAAAATGGCACGGCTTAATGGCATTGAAAAGTTGTTGCTCGCGTTTGGCCCCTCGGAGAAATAAACGCCTTTGAACGAAATTTTTCGTATTTACTCCCTTATTTCAGGGTTCATCGGATTTCGTGGCTGCACGCGAGTTTCGGCTCCTTGATCGTACAAAGGGTTCCGAAAAAAAAAGAAAGAGTGATTCCGAGATCTATATATCTACAGGGTGTCCTGTTATAAGCGGAAAATGCTGCAACTGTCGATAGGTCAGTCCCTACTATATGCTGGAATTTCACTTTAGTAAAAGTCCCACCGTTTTCGGTGTAAGAATCATTTGCTTTTGGTTTTTCGCATGCCATTTCTACAAACGATAACTTTTTTAACCCGGTTTAAAAAAATACTCTTGGTTATTTGTTTTATCTAGAAATTTTTTTTTTAACTTAAATGTTAAGGAAACGTCATGAAAAAAGATCTTATGCAGAATTTTTATACAAACCAATTCGAACATCTGACTTTCATAGCCTGCGGTGTAAAAAAATGTACTACGCATATCGTGCCAATTACTTTAAAAAGTTGCTTAGTTATTGTCGATTCATATCAGTTGTAGAAATGGCATGCCGAAAATGGGTGTTTTTTTTTTCAAAAAAATAACATAAAGCCTAAAATCTCGAAAACCGTGGGACTTTTACTAAGCTGAAATTCTCACTGTCGTCGAATATCCATAAGTGAATATCTATAAGTATGAATATACATAAGTACGAATATCCATAAGTGCAAATATCCATAAATCGAATGTCCATAAGTCAAGTATCCAAAAGTCGAATATCCATAAGTACAGATATCCATAAGTCGAATATACAGAAGTACGAATATCCATAAGTATGAATATCCATTAGTCGAATATCCATAAGTCGAATATCCATAAGTTGCATATCCATAAGTCGATTATCCATAAGTACAAATATACATAAGTCAAATATCCATAAATCGAATATCCAAAAGTCGAATATCCATAAATATGAATATCCATAAGTCGAATATCCATAAGTTAAATATCCAGAAGTCGAATATCCATAAGTCGAATATACATAAGTACGAATATCCATAAGTCGAATATACATAAGTACGAATATCCATAACTATGAATACCCATAAGTCGAATATCTACGAGTTGAATATCCATAAGTCGAATATCCATTAGTCGAATATCCATAAGTGAGTATAGAGTAGAAATGAGTGCCAGAAATGGCGGGAGGTAGAGATAAGTGAGTTTGTTTGGATTTTTTTTGGATTCCCTCTATACTCATTTTTCCTCTACCTTCCGCCATTTCTGGCACTCTTTTCTACTCTATACTCACTTATGGATATTCTACCCCAATAGAAATTCCAGCCTATAGTAGGACATGATCTGACCTATCAAAGGTTGCAGGATTATCGATTAATTACAGGACACCCTATATATATATATATATATATATATATATATATATATATATATATATATATATATATATATATGTATGTATGTATGTATGTATGTATGTATGTATGTATGTATGTGTGTATATATATATATATATATATATATATATATATATATATATATATGTTTGTGTATAAAAGCGGCGCGCCAAGCAAGTGCACAGTCCCAATACAAAAAGGGCGGTGGCTATATAATGCGGTACGCGACTCCCGACATCTCGGTGTAATCAGACACCGCAGCAAGAGGAAGAGAGAGAGCGAAAGATGCGATGTAATTGAAAACATCCGAGGATGAACCTCCGCGCTTCTCTGATCCACGCCGCAGGGCAAACTTTTAAATGCACTCCTCCAATATTATACATAATACATAAACGAGAGACGCATACTTGAGAATAAATCAGTAGCGATCTCGCAAAAAAGCGCGCGTCTCATCGTATAGCACCGCGCCCGTGAAAAAGAAATACGAGAAACTCTTGTATTTTCCCTTCTTATATACGATTTTTGCATAATTCATAAAGCTTTTTCACAGATTACGGAAGAACGAAAAGCTTTCAATCACGTCGAAGTATACGCAAGTATACTTACGTGTAGGTGTAGATATACCCGTAGGTGTAAGTATACTTACATATTATAAGTGTGTGTATACCCACATTTTTCTGCTAACGTATCATTGTACGTCGAAAAAATTCATTTGCAACTTTTATACCGTTTCACGGGATGATCGTGTGGGACATTTTTCGCTAATTGAAAATATCACTGAATTTCCGTCGAAAGCTCAAAATGATGATGGATAACCACAAAAACAGGTTTTTATCCACATTTGATGATTTTTAGTTGAAATTGGGCGTTTTGGGGGAAGTTGATGTCGAATTCGTTTTTACGGGGTGAATATACATCGACTTAGACTTGTCAAAAAAAATCAAATGTTTTTGGCTTCTCGGCCGAATACAAGTTTGTTTATTCAAACGCAGGTCATTTAATTTCCGTTTTGATTTGAAAGTCCGCTTTGCGCTCATTGTCTTCGTTATCGTTTGCTCTTTGAAATGTCGTTTGTTTGATTGAGTTTTGATAATCTTTCAATTTATGGCAGAATTTCAAAGTCGAAGCATCGATTTTTGCCAATTTCTCCATACGTACCCTTTGGCTTTTTTTTGTCACTTTTCAAGTGAACTTTTCAGGAAAACTAGTTGAGATATCGGGACGAATCAATCGGCATTCTTTAAGGGGTCTTCTTACTTCGGACGCTAAAAAAGGCTATTTTCATACATTTTTTTTATAGGCTTATATTATAGATGTTGATATAAAAGTTGTTACACTTAATAAATACTATTTCAAAATACATTTTTTTTAAACATATTTATTTAAGTCACTATTTACTGACGAAAATGGTAGTTAAAAAAAGGTCCTGTCAAAATTGTATGGCTCCGCTGTTGGTGAAATCTCGGAGATGGATAATCCGAAACAAAAAAAATCGAACGGTTTTAGATTCAGTATGTCAATGGCTATAGCGCATATCATGCGGTTTTTTATATACACAAGAATAACAAAATGGTGGACATTTTACGAAAAAACAAAACGAAAACGTGTTTTTCCACCATTTTTGGCAAAAAAATAATAAATGTCAAAATAAAAAAAAATTCTTGATATGCGCTATAGATATAGTTGTAAAGAATATGTGGTGAAAATTTCATAAGGATCGGTTCAATAGTTTCGAAGATTTTATCAACAAGTCGTCGAAAAACGTTGTTTCGAGAAAAACGCGTTTAAAGTTTGTTTGAGTTACATAAATACATACATTTTTTTTTATTATGCATGTCGAAAGTGTATTTATTAAGTGTGACAACTTTTATATCAATATCTATAATATAAACATATCAAAAAGAAATCATGAAAATAGCCTTTTTAGCGTCTAAAGTGAGAAGAGCCCTTAAGCCTATCAAAATCATTTCAACACCCCCTCCATTATGTTTATGTCACTCGAATAAAACCGACCCTACGGCTATTCGAAATTTCGCGACTTTGACGATTCCAGAAAATTGGCCGCGGGGGTCTCAAAAAATTCGTTTCGATCTTCCAGGGGTTTTAAGGGTCTCTCTCGTGGGAAATTTTCCGCTGATTGCGAATATCATTGAGTTTTTATCGAAAGCTCAAACGTACGCCAGACAAACGCGAAAAACGTGTTTTCGCATACTTTAGACGATTTTTTTTTCCAATTGAAGGTTTTGGGTAAATTTAATGGTGAATTCGTGTTCATCGGATAAAAATACATCGGAAGGAACTTAAAAAAAAAAATTTCAATTTTTTCCTCACTTTAGCCAAAAAAATCTTCTCCAGTGAATCGCTTTATTCAATCGTATCATTTTTAAATACCGTTTGATTCATCGGGCTCCGACTATTTTACGATTTTTGACACAAGCTCGAAGTCGCCTACCGATTTTTCCGAACTTTTTCTATACCTTCGTACGTTTTTCATGCCCACCGAAGCGCCTCCTTTTTCTCTCTACCACGGAGCAATAGGAGAAATTCGCTTCGATTCCCGCATAGGCTTGTGCGACATAACGAGGGGGGAAGGCGATAATGCGTTTCAAAATGGATTTTTTCGTGGTTGACTGGTGCCCGGTGTATCTTGGGGATAAGTAGGTGTAAATGTTACGCGCGGAGTAACGCGAAGGGAAGCGGACCATCGGCGGGCCAGGGGGGCGAAATGGCGGGGGGGGGGGGTGCTGCAGTCGTTGCGGTTCTGGTGCACGAGAAAGCATTGCACTCCGCTACCCCTCGCGACTCATCGCAAAAGAAAAACTGAGAGAGAGAGAGAGAGAGAGAGAGAGAGAGAGAGAGAGAGAGAGAGAGAGAGAGAGAGAGAGAAGAGAGAGAGAGAGAGGGAGGAGCCGCCAAAGGCATCAAGAGCCACAAGCGCACTTCAGCATCGCGGGTTTTTCCTCTCTCATCTCTCCTTGTTAATAAAATTTCAATGGGAAGATTTTCTCACAGTCTGCTCGACCTGAATGCGAAAGAGAGAGGGGGAGTGAGAGAGAGAGAGCGAGAGAGAGAGAGAGAGAGAGAGAGAGAGAGAGAGAGAGAGAGAGATCTAGGCGTATGTACGGGCGTATCATCTCTTGGAGCGCCTCTATATGAAAAAACTCGCCCGCTGCATGCACGTGTACCTACGTACCTAAAGTCTGCAGTCATACATGCGCCCACTACATTATAAATGTGTATATATAAAAGCGATGCTTAGGAAAAAACTAAATAAAAAAAAGCAATTCTGGGATACGCATATGTATATGTATATACACACTAATGTGTGTGTGTGTGTGTGTGTGTATATATATATATATATATATATATATATATATATATATATATATATACACACACACATACATGTGCGTGTATATATGTATTTTTATTAGGGTGGCACAAATTTGAGCTCTTTTTTTCTTCCTGTTTCTCACCATCGAATTATCTACTTTGGAGAACAAAAAATTGTCGCGAAATCTGCGGTCAAAAAATATTTAGACGTCAGTCAAGCCTCCAAAAAAATCGATTTTTTTTTGTTCACTTCTCATCCATAAATTTTACGCTTCATAATTTTAAAGTTAAGCTCGCGAAAGTTCTAGCCGGCGATATTTAGTGGTCGCTCAAGAGCTTCGAAATTTCCAATTGACGCGATTTTTTTTCTCTTCTCACTGATAAATTTAACGCTTTGTCCTCAGAATCGGACTTTTTAAATTTACCCCACACTTCTAACACGATAAAACAGGGGACCTATAACTTTGTTTACGGACACGAGCTTTAAAGAATAATTTTATGAGAAAAAAGATCATAATTCTTGGGTTAGTAGCGTAGGTAAATTTTAAAAATCTGTTTCTAAAGAAAAACGTTAAATTGTTTTGAAAATTCTACAAAGCGTCAAATTTATGAGTGAGATGAGTTAAAGAAAATTGGCGAAAATTGGAAATTTCGAGGCTGTTGAGGAATCACTAAATATTCATTGACCGGGTAGACCTTTCGCGAGGTTAATTAAAAAATGATAAAGCGTAAAATTCACGGATGAGAAGTGAACGAAAGAAAAATTGATTTTTTCATGAAAATTTGCATTTTTGGGAGCGACCTCTAAATGTTTTTTGACCGCTCGCAGATTTCGCAACAATTTTTATTTTTCTTTAAGGTGCTATACCAGTATGAACGCTGAAAATTTGTGTGATTTTCGGGATTTTTTGAAAAAAAAGTACTCAATTGAATGTTTCGGAAAATTAAGAGTATATTTGGCTATATTTTACCTATATTACATATATTTTCCATAGAAAAACATCGACATCCAAGCGACTTATGCGCTGCCTTCGGAGGCGCCAAATAAAAAAGTTCCTCCACTGCTGACATGATTCCGGCCGATTGAGTAGCTGAAACCGAAAAAGTAAAAAGTATCGTTAAACTCGAAGGTATTTCCTGTACAATGACGTAGGATTTTCGAAAGATATCAGACTCTAACAAAATGGCGTAGTTGTGAAAAGAAGCCTGTTTCCTCCCTATAAAATGGTCGTTTTTTTTTCAATGCCAAATCGTCAATTTTCATCCAATCAAAAATACTCTATGTCATTATAAAGTAAATATATTCAAGAGTACTCAGTTCAAATTTCAAGTCAATCGGACAATTTCTTTTTGACTTAGTGTCAGTAAATTTGAAAAATCTCATTTCAAGAAAAACGCGTATTAAGATTTAACTATAGACTTTTGCAAGATAAAATCATATTGATATAAATGATAATGATATTCTTGAAAGCATAAACTGTCGAAAGGCAACAAAAAAAATGGATTTTTTTAAAGTGTCACACTGGTATAGCCCCTTAAAGAAGATAATTGGATGGTGAGAAAAAGGTAAAAAAATAGCGCTCAAATTTTTGTCACCCTAATATATATATATATACGTATATATATATGTATGTATGTATGTATGTATGTATGTATGCATGTATGTATATACGCATGTGAAAATCTATATTTTTTATTTGCCTTTCTCTGGACAGAGAAACAGGGGCAGAGTTAGAGAGAGAGAGAGAGAGAGAGAGAGAGAGAGTGATGGAGAGGGCAAAGAAAAAAAATCCCGAGGGACGATATACACTGCAAAGAACACGGGGTATGGCCGGCCTCCGACGATTCCCACAACCAGTGGACGCGCATCGTACACTTTTCATCCCCACTTATCCGAACCAACCCCCTGATCGTGTGTAGTACGAGATGTAACATCCCTTTCCTTTCGCCGCCCCGATACACACAATCGCGCGCCACGCCACGATCATTTTTCCTAGTTGGCGTACACACGAGAGAGATAAAAACGTAAGAGATGCTCCGTAGCAGTGTATTTCATCGTCGTCGGAGCTTCCGGTGTCTCGTCGTGGAGTAACTAATGAGAAAGAGATGAATAAGGAGTGCGGGTACGTACGATCTCGTATGCGTGCATGGAGCTATTTAATTGAGAGAAGCTGATACATCGGTGGGTATACGAGTCTTCTCTTTGTACAGGAGGGACTGTTGGACGTAGATGGCACCATTTTGTGGGCGCTGCGGGGGCCATTTTGAGAGACGCAGCGATCGGATATTCGTTCCTTGTATGGGTGGAGGGTAACGTGGTTTTTTCAACGAAAGCCATTGTGAACACAATTTCCAAATATATATATTTTTTTTTCAAAATCTTATTGGGTACATTATTTTGTCGTACGATTTTTTTCCCCTCGTGTTTTATATTAAAAAAAAAGGACACGTGAGTTTACGAGAGTGGGAAAGTCACAATAAAAATCAAGTTTTCGAGTGAATAAGAAAGTAGTAGAGAATAAGAGGGAAAAAGGAAAACGTAATTTTTTTGCGCCTTTTTTGGCCAACCCATGTGGAAATTTGTTGGGGAATCAACAGATACTACCACATCCCTTCGATTTGATATGGATATCGCACGTAAAGAGTCCACATTGGAATCCACGCGGATTCCACGGTATTTCCCGATTTACGTTTTTTTAGTATTTTTCTTTCTATTGGCCACTGGCCCGCCATTTGGTTTTTTTAAAATAAAAAACATTGATTTGAATACCCACAGATATGTGAAATCAACGCTTCAAACCGCATTTTGATTGTTTTATTAGTATTTTATTTGTATTCACGAAAAGCCTTGTTTTCTGACCATTCAAAAGTACATAAGGCTTTAAGGGTGTATTGTGTACAACATGGCGGGAAAAAATTAATTTTTTCCAACCATTGTTCCACTAGAAAAAAAATCATTATTTTGACCCTTCAAATTGTGCTTCCAAAGAGGGATACCCCCTTAAGGAGTTTTATACAGTCAGGAGGCCCAAAAAGATCGATTTTTCAAGAATTTTTCTTGAGCAGACTTTTCAATCTATTAACGTCAAAATTTGTACACATATTATGGTAACTTTTAACTGTATTTCAAACATTTTATTTGTAAAAATAATTATTTTAAAAGCTGCTATAGCTGATCTCCGGGAGCACCTCTGAAAAAACGTCTTGCGGCGAGCACGATATCTCTAGACTGGATCATCTTAAATGAAAAAACCAAAAATATTTCGTTAATACAATGGATTATCTCGCAATTGATCGAAGGAATAAGCAAAATAATAATTCTTAACAAAACGGCGGCTTCTAAAGAAAAATCGATTTTTGACAAAAATTTAGGCCTTGAATTGTTTATAAAATGGAAAATATTTATCGGTGAGAAAAAACCTTCGATTAATTACTGAAAAATATACTGGAAAAGATTGGGTTAAAATTTGAGACTGATCGGTTCAGTCGTTTCCGAGAAATCTTGCTCGCCGACTTTAAAAACACAGTTTTGAGAAAAAACGCGTTTAAAGTTTTTAAAAGCACTTTGGAACGCTCTGACACGTCATTGCAAAGGTGCGTGTAACTTCGAGAATATTCGCCGGATTGACAAGAAATTTTCTGTGTGTGTACATAAATATATGTACATTATTTTAAAAGTATATATGTATATATGTATATATGTATTAAGTAATAAAAGTATAAAAGTATACATGTACATATGTATATATGTATTTATAATACCTATAATAAACGTATATAAATACTGTATTTATATACTTTTGTATTTATAAGATTTATACTTTTGTATACTTTTTAAAATAAGATTTATACTCATTTTGTATATCTATATATTTTGTTTAAAAAATTCAACGTTCAGAATGGGATGGGATCCATCACTAACCGTATCGGATTCTGTTCCATATTGTGGAAATCCTTTAGGATTCAAATTGGATTCGAATGGACATTCCCGATTAGAATCCTCTCCAATAGATTAGAGATTGTCGTTTTACTATAGGAATCCAATGAGATGACTGATTGGATCCCTGTCAGGAAGTGGGAACAAGTATGGGAATCCAACCTGAGACAATTTCTGCACCGGAAGACGCAAAGCTTCGCAAAGCTTACCCACATGTGCCACCACTTCTGTATACACATATAACCGACGATTAAAATCGTGGGAAGCTCACCTCCGCTCCTCTGCATAGCATACTCCATACAGATGATTATCGAGCACAAAGGAAAACTGTTATATACCGCCGATTTTATACAGCCACTAAATGAGTATAGTGAAACCAAAAGGGACCGCTATATTTGATAAATAAACTGGAGGACTTTGCGGCGGTACTTTAATCTTCCTTTTTGTTGCGGCCGACATGAGTTTTCCCGTGTATAGCAATGCTCCATTGAAACATGTCGAGAAAGAGGAAAAAGGATCTAGACCGTGAGGGGAAGGGGGGGGGGGGGTAAAGGTAGAAAGAGAGAGCAAAAAACTTCAGAAGGTCTCCGCGAATGAAACAGAAAAAAGCTGAACGATGCGAAGTACAGAGGGATGAGGAACACGACTGCAACCAAGGGGTGGCTCACCCCAACTCATTATGGCAACATGCGGTAAGTATGCGCGTGCTTAAGTCGCCTCTACCGACAAGCCCTCGATGGGTAAGTATGGAAAAGCCGAGCGAATATGCTCTACGACGGACTTACCGTCCATATACGCATGCCTATATGTATACATATGCATGTATACACAGACAGACTATATACACATGGGCTAAGGTTATTTTGAGCACCTCACAGTGGCCTGGTGTTCTCATACTCAACATTATGTGAAGCCCGATGTCTTCTTAAGGCCATAGACCACAGTAACGGGTATAAAATCATGTGCGAATTAAAAAAAAAAATTTCGTATGAAAAAGTGATTCACTCATAAAATTAATTACACATCTACACTAGGCCAAAGAATTTGAGGGGTTACCCCCACTTGCGATTTTGAAAAAATCGATTTTTTTTATTGCATTTTTTTGAAGTATAAGTATCTGAGAATATGTCCTGAAAATTTCAAGTCGATCCGAACAAAAAGGACTGAGATATGAGCGTTGAAAGAGAAGAATCCGTTGTGTAAACGACCGGAAATTGAAACTTTAAACGCATTTTTTCTCAAGATGGCATTTCTGAAGTTGGTGACCAAGATTACTCGAACACTAATGAACCGATCTTCTTGAAATTTTGCAAGCTTATTTAATACATTAAAATGTAGTCTTTAATCGTTCGATTTTTTTCGTTAAAATCGAACCATTAACTTTGACCGTCCGCCATTTTGTGAGAAATGAATATTTTTGAAAATCCTTCGATTAAAGACTAGTTTATACTTATATTTGACTAAATCCATCCGCATTTTTTTTCAGATGATCCTCTCCCGCAATGTTGGTCACCGCAAACCGTGTATATAAAAACATTATTTCATTGACGGCCATTTGCCACTAAACAATGTAATATTTTTCAATAAAAAAATTACTGAAAATTCTTCAAGATGTGTTCTTTAAGGTGGTATATTGATCGATTAAAAAAGTTTTTTAGTTTTCTTTTAAAAAATTCATGAAAAAGGCCTTTTTTTGCGCTACAAGTGGGGGTAACGCTTTAAGGATATTGAAAAAGTCCGCCAATTTTAGGGTCATTTTCAAATAGCTGTAACTCCTCGAAAAATGGCCGTATAGAAAAATTAAAGAAAGCAAATTGTAGGTGTGAATCTCTAATTTTGAGATCTTCAGCTCAAACATTTTTAGCATCAAAATTCGCATAAAAAAATGTTTTCAAAATTTTTGCTCTTCTTTCACAGTCTGCACGGACTTTGATATATATATATATTTTTTTTTTAAATGACCGGATTAAACGGATCGTGTAGCTGGATTCTTCCCCTTTAATTTGAGCGATGGGAGAGCTCTGTACGATTTTTTCTCGCTGAGTTATCGATGTTCAAAGGAAAAATGCCACTTTTGACTTTGATGACTTTGATGCTTTTATCATTTTGTTATCAATTTTTTTTCATGCGGGAAAATGGATTTTAAAAAACGTGCAAAATGGCATACTTACGAATATTCTTTTAAACTAAGGATTATTTTGCCAATATCGGATAGATAAAAAAATTCGGTTTTTTTATGACCTCAAAGTATCCTAAAGTGAAATGAAAGTGAAATTGAAATTCATTGAAATTCATACTTTTGTATGAATATCAAGCTGTTAGAAAATATTTCTATTTTTTTTTCGATGTAAAAATGGCCGACTACTCGAAACTTCTCGAAACAGCTTTTTTCCAATTGGCGTGACAAATAACTTCAACAATTTTCACTCGATTTACTTCAAATTTGAAAGTTATGTTCCTAATTGCATTTGGCAGAGAAGAACGTACGGAATTTCTGATTAATCGAAAACTTTTCATTTTACGAGCAGTTTATGAGCAGTTATAACGAAATTTTTCACTGAAAATTCATTTCTTAAGTTCAAATACCTACAACTTTTGAATAAAACAATATTTTTTTAATTCCTTACGCACTTCTCTAGGTATTCTAATTTAGATTGACGAGAATTTTTGTTTTTCGTTCTAAGTAAAAAATTGTGGATGCTAAATGTCACGCCGCTAAAAAAAAGATAAAAGAAAATATTAGTAGTTGGCAATTTTGTACATCGAAAAAAAAATATATATATTTTCTAACAACTTGATATTCATACTAAATAGATGTGCAATTTATTTTCTGAGTGAATCACTTTTTGATCCGAAAAAAAATTGTTAAATCCGCACATGATTTTATACTCGTTACTGTGGCCTGAGGCCTTAATGACCTTTCGAAAACTATAAGCATAGAACGATCATTTTAAGAACTGTCTGGTCCCGAAAATCAGCAATTTGCATTAAGAATGTTAAAGACCGTTTTCAAAACCACCTGATGTGCTGATAACCAACATTGCATGGACATAACAGTTTCAAAATATTCCGCCATCAAATGTGTGTGTGTGTGTAGATTTTGTAAGCTTGCCCTGCCGTAAGTGACGTGCGCCCCAAATGAAAAGAAAGATAAAAAACGAGACAGCAATACATTCTCGTCCCCGAGAGATGAGCAAGGGCGGAAAGGGAGTATCTGTCTATATGCATGCCTGTGTGCAAGTATACGTACATAGACCCCTACAGGCTTATGTATGTCCGGGTAACATCCCTTATTTCGCGACGTGGCTCTTGTTGCACGGCTCGGTGCATTCGAATGGTCGCGCTCACTCCCTAGGACGGCGCACGCGCCCCCTCTCCTCTCCTCTCTCCCTCGTGCACCCTTGCCCCTTCACGGCGCGGGATGTATATTTCTGTGCCGCGTCGCTCCAGGTGGTTGCATCCCTTAAAAACTAGAGAGCCTATGCACTGCCACACAACTCCATGCTGAGATGCGCGCATCTTCCTCCTCAGATATATATATATATATACAGGGTGTCCTCTAATTAATGGATAAATTTGCAACTGTCGACAGGTCATGTCCTACTATATGCTGGAATTTCAGTTTAGAAAAAGTCCCACGGTTTTCGAAATTTGGGCTTTACGTTATTTTTCAAAAAAAAATCATCTGCTTTTGGTTTTTCGCATGCTATTTCTACAAATGATATAAATCGACAGTAACTAAGCAACTTTTTAAAGTAATTGGCACGATATGCGTAGTACATTTTTTTTACAACGCAGGCTATCAAGTCAAATGTTCGAATTGGTTTGTGTGAACTTTTTGCATAAGATCGTTTTCATAAAGTTTCTTTAAGATTTAAAGTTGAAAAGAAGACTTTTCTGAATTAAAGAAATAATTAAGAGTACTTTTTTAAAACTGGATCAAAAAAAGTTATCATTTGTAGAAATGGCATGCGAAAAACCAAAAGCAGATGATCTTTATCTCGAAAACCGTGGGACTTTTACTGAACTGAAATTCCAGGATTTAGTAGGCAGGATCTGACCTATCGACAGTTGCGGGATTATCCATTAAGGACTTAGGCCACAGTAACGGGTATAAAATCATGTGCGAAAGTAACAATTTTTTTTTCGTATGAAAAAGTGATTCATTCATAAAATTGATTACACATCTATTTAGTATGAATATCAAGCTGTTTGAAATTTTTTTTTTCTTTCGATGTAGAAAATGGCCGAGTATTAATATTTTCTTTTGTTATAATTTTTTTAGGCGCGACATTTAGCATCCACAATTTTTTACCGAGAACAAAAAACAAAAGTTCTCGTCAATCTACATTAGAATACCTAGAGAAGTACATATGGAATTTGAAAAATATTGTTTGATTCAAAAGTTGTACGTATTTGAACTTAAGAAATGAATTTTCCGTGAAAAATTTCTTTATTAACTGCTCATAAACTGCTCATAAAATGAAAATTTTTTCGATTAATCAGAAATTCAGTACGTACTTCTCTGCGAAATGCAATTAGGAACATAACTTTTACCGTTAAAGTAAACCGAGTGAAAATTGTTGAAGTTATTTGACACGCAAATTGGAAAAAAACTATTTCGAGAAGTTTCGAGTATTCGGCCATTTTGTACATCGAAAAAAAATATATATATATATTTTTTCTAACAGCTTGATATTCATACTAAATAGATGTGTAATTAATTTTATGAATGAATCATTGTTTCATACGAAAAAAAAATGTTAAATTCGCACATGATTTTATACCCGTTACTGTGACCTAAGGCATTAATTACAGAACACCCTGTATGTTCAGCGATAACGGTGCGACGCAATGTTTCCTCCGACCTCTTAAAAATACTCGTAAAAATGATATTTCTACGAGCGCGCGCGATACGGCTCCTGTGAGGAGAAGAAGAACGAGAAAAAAAACTCAAAAATGCAACTGCGAATTATGAAAAATTTAATTACCCTTCTTCGTGTGCCTTTACGCGAAGCTTTCATCCTGCAATGGGACAAAGTGCCTCGCTGGCTTTGCGGATGTGGTTCAAGGCGTCAATAATTCAAACATTCATGTTTGCGGTAGGCCTTTTGCAGTTTTGGTTTTCGTCCTGGGATGCCTTCCTTTGGGGGTGGGTCTTTTTGTAACGGAGTTTCAGTACTGTGGAAAGTGTTTGGAACGGTAGGAAACGTCGAAAAATCGCCGTAACTCATTATCGTCATTAAGGGGTAAGGCCACTGTAAATTTTTTGAAAAATCGATTTTTTTTATTGGCTTAAAAAATAGTTTAAACCCTCTAGAATAAGAAGACCCCTTAAAATAAGAACTTCTTTTTTTAATTTTTTCCAATAAAAAACTATTCGCAAAACTTTAAACGCGTTTTTCTCGAAACATGGTTTTTCAAAATGGCACGCGGCATAACTCGAACAATTTTCATTTTTTTATTTGAAATTTTAACCAGATGCGAACATTTACATTATCTTGAGAATGTCGATCGGAATTTTCAAGAACTTTATTTATTGATTTTTTATTAACAAAAAACTTGCCGTTTTTTTCGTCAAAAATCAATTTTTTTTTTCAAACGCACGCCAAATCCACAAAAATTGATACTTTTTAAAATCCGATCGACATTCTCTAGCTATAGCCCTCTAGATTAATGGTTTTTTTTTTGTTCTAGATTCAAAAGTGCACCAGTGGTGCTGCGTGCCGCGGAGCCCTGGAAGCAAAACATGTCCCGGGAAGATAGCTGTGGAACCGCCGTTTGTTTTTTTTACTGTAAAAAAATTTTATAATAAAGTTTAATGTATGCCCGATAACACCATTAAAAGTTTTTTTTCAAATACCTTCAATTTCGGGAGCAAAAAATTAGTGAAAAAACCTTTTTTTTGGGCCGTTACAGTGGCCTTACCCCTTAACAGAATGGCAAAACATCGTCAGGAGCAATCTGTTTCATGGAAGACAAAAACTTCGCTACATTCAGACCTTTGCACGTGTCACGACGTCTGGCAACATCCGCCGCAACCCGGTTAGAAGACCGTGCCATGCATCTACCACTTCAAAACATTAATGAAAAAAAAAATACCATGTAACAGCCAAAAGTAGTACTAAAACATACCCTAAGTCGCGAAAATATTGGAGAAATATTTCCTTAAAAAAAAAAACCATGAAAATCAGCAATTTTTTCCCTGCCAAAAGATCCCTCCTTAAAATTCGTCGATGGAACGCTTGAATCTCCTCATAGAAAAGAAAAAGAGCGCCTGCTTTTTAGTACACCCTGGGTGTCGTAGGAACCATCAACGCCGCTACGCTACGATCTTTTGGTTTTTTTGTCTATTTTTTTTTTCATTGTTGCATCGATACGATGCACCGATCCCAGTACGGAAAACCATCCACCGTGCGGATGCATCGCCCGTGCACACACACACACACACACACACACACACACACACACACACACACACACACACACTCTCGCACGCGCGCACACACACACACACACACACGCACACACACACACACGCACACGTGCGCGCACGAACACACACACACACACTCGCGTCAAAGATGACGAATTTCTCGACACGAGAAATTTGCGGAGTGGGGCACGCGATTTCAGGACCCAAGAGCAAGAAGTGCCGCGAATAACGTGCTTACGCGCGATCATCCGACCACCGATTTCAATGGACGCGAGACGGCGAACACAGTGTGGGGTACAGGGATTGGATATTATATAGGTGGATAATGCCGCTTCTATATACGCTCGACGAGAATCCGTGAGCTATAATAAGGGAGCTTTGAGAGTCCGCAGGCCGCATTAGGACAACATACTTACCTTGTTGCACGGCACTATGTATACGTATGTATATTTATACATTTACTCCGTATATGTATATGGGACGTCGAGCACCGCCCTGTTCATGAAATCACCGAAACGTTGAAAAACATTTTTCGAACCGTCCACAAAACAGTCAGATGTGTCCATAACCAACATTTACGTGAATATTTATAACGAATTCGTGATATCCTTTGTCCATATCTATTGATCCACAGGATGACGATTATAAGATGGCCATATTTTTTTAAGGTTCTGGCGCAGGGATTTTGCGATCGAGAAAAATACGATGTTTAAGGCCTTGTATACCTTGGAAAAAAAGGATCTTTTTCAATTGCGTTGAATGATTTATAAACATCCTAGGAATGATGTGGTCCGAAGGAAAATGGTTATGAAAATCTTGACGCGTTTGTTTTCAAACCATGTTTTCAATGTGGGGCGGATTCGTAGCTCCTACAATTTTCACCCGATCAACTTCGAATTTCAAATGTGGCTTCTTAGATAGATTTTCTAGCGAAGTGCGCACGATTTTCGCGATCGATTAATAATGATGGTTTTTATAAAGGTCTTAGGATCGTTTTTCAATCGAAAATACGACGTTTTTTTTTCTCGGACTGGTGCCAAATTTGCAGGAATTAGTAATTTGCAGAAACTTTCTAATGATCATGTGTACTTTGCTAGCAAAACTTATGTTGAAGATGTTCGGTACTAGCGATACAATGTTGCCATGATAAACTGTGTTAAAAAAATAAAAAATGTCAAAAAGTTCAGTATTTTATAACATTTGGTAAACATATTCTTTAGTGCCAAATTTGACAATACAATTTCAGATTTTTCTTCTGCACAGTTATCGAGTAAGTTAACACTAAAGTTCACGTGTATAAGCATAGCGTTTCCATATATATATAGGTATACATTGCGGGCATAAGAAATCTGCTCTAATGCTTAATTACTCGATAACTAAGTAGAAGAAAATTTTGAAAAAAATTGTGTTTTCGCACTTAATGTTGAAGAACATTGTCACCAAATTTGATCAATTTCTTAACATTTTGACTTTTGTACCGAAACTCCTTAAATGCGAAAAAAACAAAATTTCATTCTCGCTGCTCATGTGCGTTTCCGAGTGTGCGCATGGTGAGCCTAAAAAAAGGCGTTCTCTTTCTGCGGCCACTGGGTCGCCACTTTGTATTTTTTGGAAAATAAAAAATTTATTTGGGTACCTACAGATATGTACAAGTCCAGAGATATCGTGTCCAGAGATATCAAGTCCAGAGATATCACCGCAAGACGTCTTTTTTTGGAGGTGCTCCCGGAGATCAGCTATAGCAGCTTTCAAAATAATTCTTTTTAAAATAAAAAATGTTAAAATACAGTTAAAAGTTATAATATATGTACAAATTTTTACGTTAATAAATTTAAGGGTCTTCTCAAAAAAAAATCTTGAAAAATCGATCTTTTTGAGCCTCCTGACTGTATGTAACCCCTTAAACTATTTTTTATCTCTGGTGTTTTATGGTGCAAAAATCCCAAAAAAATCGTAAACACTCACTACAGTCTAGACAACAAAATATATTTTTTTTTCCAAATCTAATCGTGTATTGTGGCTGACGCTCCAACCTCCTTAAAAAAAAAACGCATGGCCACCTTGTAATTGTCGCCCTGCCCGTGTATACAGCAGTTGAGAGGGTGCCTCCGTAGTTGGAGCTCCTCGAGAACGAGACGAAGATCCGGCAACGGCAAAAGGATCGAGATGCAGCTTAAGGTCGGCGGCATTCCTTATACACCATAGAAAAGAGTATATCCCCGACGCTACCCTTGTACAAGCTTAGGTATGTATAACTGTAGCGCGCGCTAGGACGAAGGATAGCAAAAGTCTCCTTGCTCTTGCCGGCTTTCTCCCTAAAGTGGAGGAAGAAGAAGAAGACGAAGAAGAAGTTCGTACGCATGGATAACTTTTGCAGCCCGGTGCCGACAATAATGCTCTTCCCTATAGACACCCTCGTCCCGCTCATTCCTTGGCTGGAGAATCTTCCAAGCAGCTAAGAAGCTAGGCTCTCCCTGCGTATGGCCCTACGCGCCTTTGCGCGTTCGATATGTTTTTCTTTTTCTTCTCCGCTTTTCTTTTCATTTTTTTTTCTTCTTCTTCGGTCGCGCATGTAACGCCGCGGTGTACATTACTTTTCCGAATGGGCTGCGTGACGTAAACACCGTGGAGCTTTTGTCCATCTACAAAGGACTGTTTGCCGACACAATTTTACGGGATTATTCGTTTCTGTGTTCCCCGGGCGCTTGATGGCGTTCGCTCGTCGGCGGGATCATTCGAATCACGTGTATAGGTGGGCGTAGGATGGAAAGCTTTGATAGGTATTATATATAAATATATATATATATATATATATATATGTATTGGGGTGGCTTAAATTTGAGCACTATTTTTTTTCTTTTTTCTCACCATCCAATTATCTTCTTTGAAGAAAAAAAAATTGTTCCGAAATCTGCGAGCGGTCAAAAAATGTTTAGAGGTCGCTCAAGCCGCCCAAAAATTCAAATTTTCATTAAAAAATCGTTTTTTTTTTTCGTTCACTTCTCACCCATGACTGTTACGCTTTATAATTTTTAAATCAACCTCGCGAAAGCTGTAGCCGGTCAATGAATATTTAGTGGTCGCTCAAGAGCTTCGATATTGCCAATTTTCGCCAATTTTTTTTACCCTTCTCATAAATTTGACGCTTTGTGAAATATTCAAAACAATATATAATTTTTCTTTAATAATAGATTTTTCAAATTTACATCACACTACTAACCCAAAAATTATAATCTTCGTTCTCATAAAATAATTCTTTAAAGCTCTTGTCCGTGAACAAAATTATAGTTCTCCCGTTTTATCAGGTTAGAAGTGTGAGGTAAATTTAGAAAATCCGGTTCTAAAGAAAAAAAGGATTAATTGTGTTGAACATTTTCCAATGTGTTATATTTATGAGTGAGAAGGGAAAAAATTGCGACAATTGGAAATTTCGAAGCTCCTGAGCGACCACTAAATATTCATCGAACAGCTACAGATTTTACAGAAAAAAAAGATTGCTACAGAAAATTTGACTATTTGGGAGGCTTGAGCGACCTTTTAATATTTTTTGAACGCGCGCAGCTTTCGCGACAATTTTTTTTTTTCCTTTAAAGTACATAATTGGATTATGAGAAAAAAAATAGAACTCAAATTCGGACCACCCTAATATATATATATATATATATATATATATATATATATATACATATATACATATACACATATATCCGATTTAGATGAAATATTGCATGCTTGTAGAATGGGTACAAATAAGCGACATGTATTTTTTTATATCTGCGGAGAGAGACGTGTGAGGGGTGGTCCCTCCCTCCTCCCTCGAAAGTAAGGGTGTTTTTCGTCGATAACGTTACCATTCGTATCCCCAATGTATAGTACACGAAAAAATAACCATTGTTGCAATTTGAATTTTTTGACATCTCGTACCGTTAAAACGTTATCGACGAAAAACACCCCAATTTTCGACGGTGTGTTTCAAAAAATTGGATTCCGCAGATATAAAAAAAAAACGTGTCGCCTAATTTTATCCATTCTACAAGCATGACAAATTTTATCGAAATCGGAGAGATCGATCTTGCAACCTTTCCTTGTTACATTGGCTTATCAAATTGCTGGTATTGAGAATAAAACAATTTTCATATGCGAAAGATGACAATAATTCGAGTCCTATCATGCTCCCAGCGCTGTTCCATCTTGCCCCGCATGTGGGGTAAGATGAGAAAAATAAAAGTTTAATTAAAAATACATATATTGAATGCTAACAATCAGAAAGACTGACTCTTTGTTTTCAACATTAAAAGACTAATAAATGTTGATTAGTTGAAAAGAATAATTAATGTTGACTGATTCGTATGTTGTGTTCTACTTGAACGTGAACCTTAACGTTATCATCTTGCCTGGACAACCTGGTTCAGAAAGGCATTACTCACTGCAAAAGACGTTTTTGACAGGTGCTTTCCGGACATCGATTGTATAGGTGCCCAACTCAGTTACCGGGTTTATTTGACCAATCAAAAATCTAAAATTTCAAGACAAATACAAAAAATGGTTCATTCGAAGATTGTCCCTCGCTATTTACACATTTTTGCCATCTCTCTGGCAATACATAAATACCGCGACGATAAAAAGACGCGTCTTTGGACTGAAAACATTCGTCCAACCAATTTTATGATGCATCGTAATTGGCCAAGTGTAGCCAACCCAAGCCATCCGCCATCGACCGGAACAAGTGATAGTCTGAAGGGGCCAGGTCTGGCGAATACGGCGGGTGCGGTAGCAGATCCCATTTCAGTGTTTTTATGGTGTCCTGGACGATGGAACTGCGATGGCACGGAGCGTTGTCGTGCTGCAATATCACACGTTCGTTTCTCATGTCCCATTCTTGCCGTTTTTCGAGCAATGCGTGGTTCAAATTGATTAGCTGTTGTCGGTAGCGATGCCCATTGACAGTTTCGCCCGGTTTCAGCAGCTCATAGTACACGATTCCTTTCTGGTCCCACCAAACGCAGAGCATTGTCTTTTTTCCGAAGCTATTTGGCCGTGCCGTCGATGTTGACGCTTCGCCAAGTGAAAGCCACGATTTTCTGCGTTTGGAATTCTCGAAATATATCCATTTTTCATCGCCAGTAACAATTCGATGCGGGAAACTCTTTCTGTTCTGCCGCAAAAGCAAAATTTCGGAAGTGGCTCTTCGATGTTCCATTTGTCTCTCAGTCAACTCATGCGGCACCCACTTTCCTTCCTTATGAATTTTTCCCATGGCGTGCAAACGTTTCGAAATACATTGCCGAGT